>JAQFXY010001527.1:0-10161 GCA_034693865.1 Ceratophysella sigillata | reverse complement strand
AATCCATGAACATACTGTGCAATTTCTGGATAATACATGCAAGCCATACCGCAAGTGTATTCCCGCGTTTTGATGGTTAAATCGTCGTATGCTAATTTGGTAGCACGGACTTCCCCAACGGGTAGCCAGCCCAATGAATAGTCCGTGACGACATACTAGATTAACCGGTGGAAATGCAGGGGGATCACTGGGGCTGATGGTAACGGGGAAGTTTCAGACACCTTATTAATTTCTACTTAAGGTTCAGGTCCCGACTCGATCGCCTTTTAAGTGCATAGTTTCTCTTTGGTAGATGGACGATCGTGTCAACATGAATAACCAACAAATTTTGGATTCCCGCCTTGAGAGTAGTTCGGAGGTAGGAATTAAAATGTTGGCACGTAGCCTGGCGGTAGTTCTTAGCCAGTTCGCGCATAATGCTGTTAATAGCGCAGCTCTTTGTTCGACTATCGGTCAGTACTGACAACTCAACCCGTAGATTATTTAGTACATATAATTCTAGCAGTGGCTTAATAAAAAGTGTGATTTCGTTGTCTTGCTTATGATCATACGTGGCATAAACTGGTGGATTATAGTCCAGCACAGGTATGGTTTTTAAACGACTTGACTGTTGGACAGGTACTAAAGTCACATCATTATAGTTACCGTCGTCCCTTTTTCTTTTGAGGGGGAGGGGGGGCTTGTTGACTAAATTAATTGGCTTTTTGGATTCAATATAAGAAACAATACAGTAAAGAATTCCATAAATAGCATCTATACCCCCTGACATGTAATTTGTTCGTACAGCTTTCCGATTTGTTGCTTTGATGTTTAATCCAATGCATAAGCATTAATAAGGTACGTCATCACGGTCTGAACATAAGAGTACAGCCTAAATTTCTTTTCCACAAACCCTTTAACTGAAACTAGGCCAGATAGCGTAGTTATTATAGGGCCTGCAATATTATGTAATAGTAAGGATGCCGTTTGGACGCGGTCAGAGGTTTCAGGTGTATCATAAAAGAGTTGCATTCTAGTTAAGCTCAATTGTTTTAAGGTTGTTAAAGACAGCTCAGCGGATGCGGTTAGGCGTAAGAAATTGGCTCTTTTTAGTATACTAAATTCAAATAAGTTATTAATAGACGACTTTGATGTGTCAAACCAAGTAAGAGCTTTATCAAAGGGCAATTCAAACCGTGAAGATATTAGTTCCATGTCGCTATGGCCAACTCGGTGGTTTAATGGCATTTTAGTAAACAACAGATTGGCACAATAAGCATGAAATCCAACATTTCCATCTGGTAGCTCTTCAAGAATAGCATCCACAACTCTTAAGACTGTTTCATTTAATAAATGCTTAGCTGGTGAAGTCGCAAGAGCAGCATGGTACATCAAAGCCAATTCACCGCAAGGTAGGCGACCTTTTGCCTTTGTTTTGCAGGCAACGGTGGGATTCCCGATTTATAACGAACCCTAATAATATATACCAGTAATATTATAAACCAAATTAATTATTTAATACCAATTTCTTTTTTTAATATAAAATTAGATTTTAGAGTGGCAATAAAAAAAAACTTAAACGCAAATAAATAAGTCCACACAACTTAAATGTATTATTGAATTAATGGGACTAAGCAACCGGATTGATTTACATATAAACATTGTAATAATTGCTCATGTGCATGCAGTAGTATTATAGGTAATATGCTATTTAAATAAATTCTAATAATATATTACATTAAATAATCTAATGCGCAATATAGAAAGGCCAATTTAATGTTATCGTTTAATATAATTATATTATAATCGCTTAATAGTAATTGTATACTTTTATTTAAAATAATATAATCAACTTGGTGAGTTAAAATTAAAATTTAAAAAACTACCGAATTTTGACGTCCCTGTTTATTAGTATAGCTTGAATGTAATGGATTGACTGGTTATATTACTTATTTATCTAATTCCATCCACATGGGGTGGGTGGGTTGTTGGTGAGATATAATAAATCATTAATAATGAAATCGTTGACTATTGGGTGAGGTTCTTGAATGACTCACCAGGGATGGTTTGGGGCTCTAAGACTTCGTTGTAGGAGTATTCCTTTTGGGTAGGCTCGATGACAATGACCTTGTCTGGCATTGGAGTTGATGGACCGTTCTTGCCGGTAGGGTCGTAAGGAAGAGTGATTTTGATCTTGATCCCCAAGACACCCTGTCTAAGCATGACATGTCTAACGGCTGAGTCAGTGTACACCTTTGAAATATGGCCGGCATGTAATACAAGTCCCGATGTGAACTTCATTGATTTAGCGCGCTGAGCCTTAAGCTTACCAGACACGACTACTTCGCATCCCTGTGCGCCAGACTCCATAATAAAACGGACAACACCATTGGCAGCACGACGAACAACAAGTCCTCCCAAAAGTTTGTATCTAAGCGACTCGGCCTGTGCAATCGCACACAATCCACGATTATTTACACGCTCAGCATAAATGGCAATCTTGTCCTTTGGAAATCCGAATCTTTTTTCAATAACAGTAGTCAATTCCCGGATTCTCTTACCCTTGTCACCAAGTACGCTCTGTGTACGAGTAGCACGAATAATGATTTCAGTACGCTTTGGTGCATTACGAACCTCAACCCCAGAGTATCCATCCTCAGACAACTCACGCGTTAAAAACTCGTTCAACTCAGCGAAGAAAACTCCATCAGCGATAAACTTATTTTATAAAGGGATATAATTTAATTTATAATAGTAATAAGTCGTGTTAATAACAACTTGATCTAAATATTTTGTGTTATTGATACAGGCAAGTCTAACGTACGACTGAAATATGGGGACCACATGGATGACTTAAATCACTCAGTAACCACCTTATATTGGCCACCATTACCATAAAATACAATAAACTACATTGCAAATATTAAGGATGAGTTATTTTAAGAGTGGATTGGGTACTTGGGACCAATAGATCGCAACTTACCTTTTGTACTATTGGACTACACTCTCCTGGCATGATAAAAAAAGGAGCAATTTATTGTTAGGGCCCGTTTTTCGCCGGATATTTAATCGCCGGCGTTCGGGATGTTTGGACTTGAATTGGCCCGTGTTGTGGCCACAGCGTGAACAAACCTTTGGGGTATATGCTTCTGATATGCTAACAAACATAACATTTTTATTCTTTGCCCTCTGCATAAGGTCTTTGATAATGCCACTAATGGGCGTGAACTCGACAGCCCCCATGTTATTTGCCCCCATATCTCCCACAACAACAACATTCAATTGACTTACCACTAGATTAAAAAAGTTCTTTAGTGTATTGTCATAAAATACGTTCATCTTATTAACCTAAAAATGCAGCATTCGTGAAAAAGTGATGTTGGTCGAAAACCATACACTCGAGAATAATGGCGTAATAAGTGGGCTATGAATAAACTGTACGCGGAAAGATGAATTGATTTATGCTTTGGAGTAGTTCTATGGATTTCACCAATGTCCATGATTATTATGTTGGCCTTGGCTTGTAACAATTCGCCGCGGTGGGCAATAAAAACGTTAGTAGCATTAATAAGTTCTCCATTTCGATGATGTGTTAAAATCAGTTCTTAATTTGATGTACCGTTAAATCGAGGGTACGTCAAATCGAGGTTTCATTGTGTGTCATTTCAATTCCTTAAAAGCATGTATAAATTTTACGGAGGGAGCGTCATTTATTACGTACTGTTATTTATCGACATATATCCTCTATCTATTTTTAATTTAGTAAATAGATAATGGGTTCAGGAACAGTGCACTCGCTTACTTCACAAGCGGAAAAGTACCACGCTATTTTAGTTTTTTTAGAAAACACGACAAAAGAAGCCAGTGCAACCAATGAGACTTGGGCACATGTTTTCGATCATATCCGATTAAACGAGACTGAAGACGAGAAGCTAGCACCGATTAATGTTGCATTTAATGCTGCATTCAAGCGCAACGCCAAACTAAACTACCAAAAGACTCACCTTATTCGCAACATCGGGCTGTACGAGAACGACTCGTTATTAACGGAATGTTTAATAGGCAGCATGGCTACCAGTGAGCAGTCGACGGTTAAAGCTCCACCAGCTACTCTGTTAGGGTATGTGCTTGAGTATGAGCATTTACTTGAACGGATTTCTGTGAATGCATCGATGGCCAATATAATCAATATTTTGCAAAAAATAATAGCTATTTCTACGATTAAAACAATGAGTCAGTTTCTTCCGCAGTTGTTTAATAATGATTCTATGGCTTTTAAAACACTGGTTCCTAAATGGTATAAAGAAGGCGGCCGTGCTACCTGTCCAGCCGCGTCACCTTTTCATGTCGGTTATGGGCCACTCTTTGACTTGGCCTTGTCTCCCGACTTTGAAAGCAATCCGGATTTTGGAAACATGGACTCCCCTATTAAAGACTTTGCTAAGCGCGGGTACACCGGCTTTTTCGAGTTCCCAGTCGCCGTTAGTGTTTCTACGCGCACTGATGACAGTAGCAAGCCTGCTAAATCGGCCAAATCAAATAAAACAGGGAATTCGGACAGCAATGTTTCTAGTGTGGCGCCAGATTATCAATGTAATTCGGCGTTGATGTTCGCAAAACTTCTTCAAAATGTGACGCCTGAGATGATAAGTACAAATAAATACTTTGCGGCCAATCCACCATCTGCAACAAAAATATCCCCTGTTATGGTAGCTACGAACTTGATCGCTAATATTCCTGATAATAATCTGATCGGGTCGGTTGCAGTCTCTGGTCCTGGTTTTATCAATATATCGTTGTCCCGCAAGTTCTTATGCGCTAACATCAATGGTTTACTTTCGTACAATGGAAAAGGTGTCGCGCCACCGCTTTATTTCGAACACTACCCACAGCGTGTTGGTGTAGATCTGTCTTCTCCAAATATTGCAAAGCAAATGCATGTTGGCCATCTCCGGTCCACAATAATTGGAGATACCCTATCTAATCTTTATGACTGGGGAAAACTGACACCTGACAATCTTGCTCAAAATTACATACTGTCGGCAACGGATTCGATAAAAAGTAATGATTACATTCCGCACATTACTCAAAATAAGAACACGGTATTACGTATCAACCATGTTGGAGACTTTGGAACCCAGTTTGGTATGCTGACTGCCTTTATGCAAGAGGTATTTCCAGACTTTGTAGACAATATGCCACCAATCGAAGACTTGCAGGCATTTTATAAGCGGTCCAAAGCTCGCTTTGACGAAGACAATGACTTCAAACGTAAAAGTCTCCAAAACACGCGTCTTCTCCAAAATGGCGACCCTGTAATTTTCAAAGCTTGGCAAATTATCTGTGACATCTCAAGAAAAGAATTCGATCTTATTTACAAAGCACTCAATGTCCGTAATCTTGTGGAAATCGGAGAGTCGTTTTATCAAGCACTCATGCCACTTGCTGTCCAGGACGTCGAGACTTCAAACCTTATGGTATCTGCTGATACAACACCAATATCAAGTGATGACACTGGTAAAAATGCATTAAGTGCTGGAGTGGCAGCACAAGAAACAAAGGGGCTTCATTCCTCTGATACAAGAAAATTATTGTTTTCATACAAGGAAGATGTTATTGCTAAACATCGCATCTTAGATTGTCAAATTAAGAATAGTATCTCTAACACAGCATCTTCTTCTTCGCCTGTGCATATCTATGCCACGCCTTTGCCACGCCCAATTTTTAATGATAACAGTACGGAAGGAGGCCCTAATTCTAATAACAATAACAAAAAAAAGGGTAAAAAAGACGAACAAGAGACAGCTACGATTGATTTAGAAACAAAAGTTGTAATCGAGGAAAACACATGTGAATTTGCAATTCCATTGATCTTGGAAAAATCGGGAGGCGGGTTCACTTATGACACCTCTGATTTGGCCGCTATTAAGTACCGTACAGGAAATCGCGATGGATTATTAAAAACACTTAAGAAATATGATACCATAGAGGCCAGAAATGAAGTGCAATTCATCGAATACCCGCATGTCGAATCGTTTGGTACCCGTGTCATTCCCGCCACTGAAAAAAATATTCACAATGAACCAATGGCTTTAGACAAAGCACTATATGTTGTTGATAATGGGCAAAGTTTGCACTTCCAAAACCTGTTCCATGCTGCAAGTAAATTATTAGGATACTATCATCCTAACAACAAGGTTGTCGAACATATTGGATTTGGGGTTGTTTTGGGGCATGACGGAAAGAAATTTAAGACTCGTAGCGGGGACACTATTAAACTAATCGATCTTTTGGATGAATCCATTATTCGTGCTCGCGAAATTCTCGTTTCTAAACGCGCTAATTTGTCTACTAACAGTACTTCGACTAACAACATCGACAATGTTGACGGTAATAACGAGGTAGGTGAAGAAGAGAAGAACCTGGATTTGATTTCTAAAACTATTGGGATCGCAGGTGTAAAATATTTTGACTTAAAAAACATGCGCACTAACGATTATGCTTTCAATTTTGACCGGATCCTCGACCTAAAAGGAAATACTGCTGTTTACTTGCTGTATGCTTATGCAAGACTATCTTCGATTAAACGCAAGGCCCTTCTTATTGATGCTGATCTTGAGTCGAAACTTACTAGCTCTGCCGAATTTTCGGGCATTAATTACACTCATACTTCGGAGGAGAAACTCATTAAGACACTCTCTAAATTTCCAGAAGTTGTATACCGTATGGCTAAAGACAACACCCCTCATTCTCTATGTGAGTACCTTTACGATTTATCTAATGTTTTCACCGGGTTTTACGAAGCATGCAAAATCATCGACACCAAAGTACAGCCTCCAGTCGTCGATAGAAACAGATACGCCCTTGTCAAGGCCACCACGAAAATTCTTTACCAAGGGTTTGAGATTTTAGGCATCACTCCACTCGACCAGATCTAAAATCTCAATAACTACACACTATTAATAATCATTCAGCTATAACCTACCGACAACAAAACATTGAATCGACAATCGCGGGGGTTAATTAATTATTTGCGGGCTTGATTGAATTTTATTAATAAATGATTTTAAGATGAATATTAGTAGGTAAAATCCGGTATTCTCTGCTAACAATAGGCCTTATATTATATATCAATTACAAATCCATAATCTTGGTCGTGTTTAGGTCCAGTATTCGTTGAGTAAATTAGCCGAACAAGTGTTTGAAGTAAAAAATTTGGCCCATGGTAACGAGTATTAAGGCACCAGCTTCAATAAGCGTATAATAACCGATATACTTTTTGGTTTCTTCTTCGCGACGATGGTTGATTATGTACCGTGAGTCAAAGTACCGCATCTCGTTCTCGACCTTGCGAGCCTTTGTGGACATATTAAGCGATTCAGCTACTGATTTACGTTTGGCAACGGATGCGAAATCTTCAGACTTCATGTTGTCCAAAGTATTATTTTTTGACGGGTCTACATACAGAATATCGAATTTAACTATCTTAGTCTGACTAGAGTTTGGTGAATTGTTAATAAAGCAATACCGAATCTTTTTCAGCGTTGGGTTAGCCATAGACGGTGAAATTGGTACCTGTGGTCGGGAGGTTTTGTTAGTTTTCTTGACCGAAGATTGGATCTTCAAGTAATTAAGTCGGTATGTGTATTCCGATACTTTAGATTTACGAAGCATTACATCTTTGGTAGATGGATTATATACCTAAAGTCAAGGGGTTGTGTAAATTACAAGTTAATAAAAGCTGTGACGCATTATTATATAATTCAATTATTAGCAATAGCGATTAATATACTACAAAATGAGGCCCATATTCTCAATTACCTCGAACGTAATATCGTTAAACCCTCCTTCAGACACTAAAAAATGAACCTCCACATAATTTTCCTTGGCTAATACATATATAGTGAATATTGATCGTTATATACATCATTTAATACGAGTAGGAAATTTTTTCCAACAATATATTGCTGAATTGCATAAAATACGAACTTTATAATCATGATGTTGTTTGTGAAATACTTTAAAAAATTATTTATATAAAAAAAATTAAATGCAAAGTAATTTAATCTACTAACAATTAAAATGTTACATACCTGTTTCGGCAGAGAAATTATCGTCTATGTAGAAACAGAAACTGTCCTGGTAATCAATAACCTTTTCAAAAGTAGCCCCCACGTTCACTAGAAATACCCCTAGCAACAAAAGCTTAATTAATTTTGCTGATGCGACAATCATTATTAAATGTATAACTTATTAATAAATATCCGGAGGCGAGGGGAGGGGAGCAGCTTAGCAAATCTATTTTAGTCATTTGCAGATGTAGTTTATACTGATGATCCTACATACTAAAATTTCAACGCATTTAATTCTTCCTCCAGCATATTCATACTTTTAATTGTTTATAGTATTCTATCTTAATAATGTATATTGTATTAGGGTTATACTAATTTTAGTTTATGGTCCCTAGTAATATTAATTAAAAAGTTTGTATATAATAATTAATTATCATGTTTACTACTAAAGCGTACTTTCATGTATTTAATTTGGCATTCAATGGTTATTTTATTTAAATTCTATATTGTTTTACTAATTATACTTATTTATAGAGTATGTAAAATCACATAACTTGTCGTTTTAGCAAGAAATTAGAGCACTCCTTTACACTGGAATATTGCTTACTTTTTACTTTTTTTTTTTTTTTTTCTGAGGGGAGGGAATCATTTTTCCTCCCTTTTTTTTGACTTTTTTTTTTATATACAATATATGTTGAATAATTTAACCTTTTTGTCTCTATTTATTAAAAGCCTTTCTTGTCATAATCATAAAATACCATTATTTGACTTTTTTATATATGAGTTATATTGTAACGTTAACTATCTTTTTACTATTTTGTGTATTACTAGGACTTCGTTCTCTCGCGTTAAATACATTCTTCTTCTTTTTTAAAAAACCATTATTATGACAATTGAAGCTGCTTCCACTATCTCTAATACCGCTGCTACCACTTCTAAAGCACCGGCAACATCAGTTGATGCTGAAGAATCAGCACCAGTAATTGTTGATTACAAAGTCTTTGTAGGGAATTTGCCAGCTGATTTTACATCGGACGAAGTTCTTACTGCATTCTCTAAGGTAGGTGGTATTCTTTCTTTCCGTTACGATAGTGAGAAAAAATACGCCTTCATCGGATTCTCTTCTCCTGAATTGGCTGAAGCAGCATTGGAATTAAACGGAACCACACTTAGAGACAACGAGTTGAAAGTTGAAATGGCCAAACCAGTTAGAGTTCGTGCCCAAAGACAAGTTAGAGCTGAGTCTAGCAACACTGAAGCCACTTCTGATACAAGAAGTAGACAAGGTAAAAAGCCTAGGTCCAGTCCAGAATCTGGAGATTCCACAATCGCGGCTGATACCCGTCCAACCAGATCTCCCATTGAACATGAAAAGATCGTCAATCTTGATGGATCAGAAATCAATTTTCATAACACCCATAAATTCAGCAATAAACGGTTCCCAGGGGGGCACAACGACTTTCTGCTGTTCACTGACGACGTCTCGAGCCGGTCGATACACGTAAGTAACCTATACGAAAGACTCAACAAGTTTCTTCTTGCCAGAATCATGCTGCACATATTGAGCGAACTTGGTATTGCATCTTCCGTAGTCATTAAAAACGTGTTTGTAGTTAAAAACCACGAAAACTTTGCTTCAAAGGGATTTGGGTATATGGAGTTCGAAACGGTAGAGCAGGCTAATCTGGTAGTCCAAAAGATCAACGAATATGTAGAGTCGCATGTCGAATTTGCAGCTGGTCCATCCAAAAGACAAGATGTCGGCCCAATGGATTCAAGAAGATACGTTTGCGAGAACCACCTTATTAAAGTATTCAGCCGCGTTCTTAAAATTAGCATGGCTGACAACAAGAAAAAGCCTTCGGTCACTTCTACAGCTGAACAAGATGCAAACTAAATCGATTGGATGATAACTAATTAACATTTTATTCGCGAAGCCTTGTCATCCGTTTGTTGTTGCTGAACTTTATTACTAGGGACGTCAAAATTCAGTTGTTTTTTTTGTATCAAAAAACACGGTGCTTAATTACACGTTGGAATAAATAATGTGTTAGGCTAATCTTATTTAATTATTATTATAAACGTTTGTAACAAATATAATAATTCATAT
>JAQFXY010001526.1:0-10164 GCA_034693865.1 Ceratophysella sigillata | reverse complement strand
AATATTGGATGTTGAGGACAAGTGAGCATATTGTTTCACTGGTCAGGTTATTGTTAAAGCAAAAAGCAAGCTTACTTGTTCTATTCATATTCAGATACCTTTTGCATTTAAAGGTAGGTAGCCATATAAGTATACAATAATGTTGGTGCGTGTATAATAAAATATTCTAGGAATTAGTCAATTGAATCAAAGTCGATAGGTACACCTTCCCCAGTTGGTTCATCAAAGTCAATATTTACCGTTCGAGTTAAGACTTCATAATGCTGCCTGGAGAGTTCTTGTCCTTCCAAACCAATGTAACAGCATCTGTGAGATGGATGAATTTTACCAATTATCATGTTCCCGCTGACAGCCCATCTCCCAATGTACAACATTTCTCCAGTTTCAGCAGGTCCACCCCTGTTAGGGATATGCCAATTCCTCAGTTCAAAATTAATATAATGTGAAAAGAGTTAGATTTTTGGTAAAATAAACTTACGGTACAGCCAAGGGTGGGACATATCCGAAGTATCCATGTGACCACGTGACAAGATCCGGGTTAGCAATTAAAATCTATTTGATAAAATCCGGATTAAAGTAACTACTTTTCTACAACTAAGTACTTATGCGCATTCTCTCATTAAGTACATATTTTGCTCATTGTGGTTGTGGTATTACTGTGTACTGTACCTCATATTCATTTTTCTCGTGTTCCGTAGAATCGAACGGAATGTAAGCCTTTCCAGTTGCAACACTAAACTTGCCCGGAATCTTGCCCCCAACATGGTCGGCTCGAGCAACGTACAAAATGCCGCCATTCTGGTCTCGACCGCCCTCAACCGCACTTTCTGGAAATGTACCATTTGAGCAAGGGATCCATTGGCAGACCAGGGGAGGTTCACTCCCCTCGTGTTCTTGAGACTGAAGAAAGCTTGGCCTGAATATCAAACAGGCAAACCGTGTTAGAATTATTGTTCAGCATTATGGTGATCAGAATCAGATCAGTCTTAGCGGATGAAACGCTTTCAAATTGATAGTGTATAGCTTCCCAAGAACGAAACTGAGCCCTTTATAATTGTCGGTTTATCTGTATTCTGTATGTGAATGTGAAAAATATTGATAAGTAAACTTTAGATTTTACGATGTACTTTTCGTAACACGCCAATCTGACTTTGGGAAGTACATAGTTATTGAGAGCTACGATGTCTGATTACCCGAATTTACAGGATTTGAGATGCTCCTTTATATCGCTTCCAAGTACAACTTCTGGACAACCATCTTCTTTATAATTACAGTAAAACTTTGAAATCTTCACAATGGCTTCGATGGTATGGTTTCGGCCTTCCCAGAAAGGCTGTCTGCAAAGAGCACAATGGCGCAGTCGTGGTCGACAAGAGTTACATACAATATGTCCGTTGAAACAACCTGGAATTAAATCGAAAGACATCGTTATAAATAAACGGAAAACAGATTACAAATTACAAATGATCAGTGTGCTTATCCAATCAAAGTGTGCATCAGCCGCTTATATTCATATAGCAATTACACTACAAATAGACGTAATACGTTTAGTTAGAGGTCACACTTCCTTTTACCTTATTTCCCAACTGCAACATTTGGTTTTATTACGGCTTCCAATATTTATTTAGTAAGTCAATAGACAAATGTTATATCGAATTTTTAATTTAAAATAACTTCTTGTCAGCTGTACACTGTCACATGGTATCTGTCAGTTTTTGTTTCTTCTAAGTTATTATATTTTCAAATTCTTGAGTGGACTAGAACATTTAAACTGGATTTGAAAGACAGGGCTCAACACATTACGTTGCATGAAATTCGGAATGAATGAAAGGACGCTCCGCTCTTGTTTGATATTTTAACCGGATTCATCAGATTGTATTAATATAAAATACGTCCCATGTCAGTTTAGTGGCCATCGTACTGTTGTGCGTGAAACTTCGCTGTTTTCCAGTTTTTTTGGTTGTTAAAACATTAAGAAGTGAGCTAATGTACCGTGTCAGTATCAGATCAGCAGATTCAAAATGCACAAAATCAGATCAGATTTATTGATAGTTGATAGTCAACGCACTGGCATATCGGCATATTCAACTAATCTGATTTCAAAACGATAAACGGAAATATA
Source organism: Ceratophysella sigillata (assembly GCA_034693865.1). Classification (NCBI taxonomy): domain Eukaryota; kingdom Metazoa; phylum Arthropoda; class Collembola; order Poduromorpha; family Hypogastruridae; genus Ceratophysella; species Ceratophysella sigillata. The sequence continues at coordinate 8,042 of JAQFXY010001526.1, read as the reverse complement.
CACTTACCGTATATAGGTGGGTAAGGAACTCCATTGCAAACTGGGCATTCGAGGACTTTTACGAGATCCGAATCCGAAAGAACTTCCGATATAACTCCGCTGCAATACATGTAAAAATCCAAAAATATATTCGCTTGCATCTTGCATAGGGTATACACTATACAGAATAGACCAACCAACCCCAACTACAAATGAACCTCAGAACAGGAGCTATTAATTTCCCTTATTATTACCTTTTAGGAAAGTTTGGCATTTTTAGCACTTTCATTAAGAGCAGCCGAATCTGAGCAGAATAGTTGAATAATCCTGTTTCTGTCCTGGACACAAACGGAAACAATAGTTGGATAAGTTGTGCGTACAGTAATCTAGGATATGTATTCCACTCAACGCACAATTAAAACCGAATTAGTTTTAACCTTTATAGTCAAATTGGATGAACACACACACTTATAGCCCAGCATGTGCTTGTCCAATTGCCAAAGCCCAAAATTGAGAATTTTGCAACAAGTAGAACATTCACGATTCACGAACCTTTTCAACTGGAATTGAAATGTTTTGCTTTGGTTTTGTAGTAACTGTATGAAGATGAAGAGCTCCAACAGTTAACAAACGAAACGAGAAGCGTGACTCGTGTACGTGTGTGTAAGAATATCTGTCCGAAGTTTCTCGAGGCTCTGTTTCCGACTCCGAGACTGTTGAAAGTAAGGCGATGACCGTGTCAGTTGCCAGTTATTACATAATAATGTATTGTTTTTTCGGAGTAGACAGAAGAAGAGTCTGAATAATTTAGTTCTCCCGTATTTGTTTCAAGGCTCGTCAAACATTGGTGGGGCGTGGAACTGAATCCGCAATCTAGAAGCACACAAATTCAAAGCTCAAACTTAACCTCCTCTCAAACTTTTGGCACAATATGATTTGTAATGCGTAGAGGAAACTGAACAAGCCCAATGTGTACCTGACCATATCCACAATGTAAAATAGTCTATGTATCTCTCTGGCACTTCACAGTTATTTATTAGTAAGCACTTATCTCATTTGGCACTAATTTAATGCACCGGTCCTGGTTTGGATGTGAGATATCCCTATTGTGACATTGGATTCCTAAGCCTCGTAGAGCTTATCTTCTCCGATGATAACTATTGCCATTAAAGATAGATAGGATTTAGTGTTTCACTATTGGATGTGGTCGAAAGGAAGGAATTGTTGAACCTCGTGTGCAGAGACCAAAAGCTAAACTCGGTTGACGGCTTATTGAGCTGACTCTCATGGCTTAAACGATTGGTCTACATATTCTCTATTCAATAATGGAATGATGCGAATTGCGAATGCGAATCATGGCTCGGCTCGACTGATTCAGTAAACGATCACTGCATATTAAGACTCGCTCTAAGTACCGTACTATGTATGCTAAGTAACATTACAGTTGGAATTTTCCATGTGAGCTCTGAGAGTTGCGCCAACATAATATTCCTTCTTTAATCTAACTCTGACTGCTAAAAATACACTTGTTTACACTGCTATGCTGCTGGAGTGTCGAGGGCTGAAGGCTGAGTTAGAACATTAGAAGTTAAAGTAGTCAGAATTCATTAGGAGCTATTATGGTATTAGTGGATAATGCAGAAAGCAGGTACTATGGTATATGGTGTGGTGTTTTTGCGTCTGTCTGGCTTGGTGTATTTATTCAGTATTAAATGCATGCAATATACATTTATACGTTTACGTACAACATCCACCTACTACTATTGTAGTAATACTTCTATACACTGTATACCTACTGCGGCATACACAACACAATAAGCTTATCCTGAACAATAGGCTCACAATTGTACTGTACGTACAGGCTAGTATACTAATGTGTTGTGATATTAATTTATGAATTCACGCACACAGCTCCGTATCGTTCTCCTGACCTTGAGTGCTCATTTTTATGAGTACAGCTCATCTCAGTATTATCAGTAATTACCCTTGGATGAGGTTGCATTAATCAGCACTAAATACACATCAGCCAGCAATGCAGATGTGGCATTATGGTATGCATATTAGCGTATGTGCAGCATATACTAATAAACGGTAGCAACCGTAAAGAATCAGGCATAGCGTGGATAAAGAATTATCATTGGCACTCAACTTTATTAAGTACTGCTTTTAACCACCTGCATAACCTACAGACATATCAGGATCAAAACTTTGGTATTGTGCATGATGCAAGGTTAGAGCTTTGTGAATGGCCGACATCGCGAACAAAAATCGCGCATCAAACTGCTGGTTAAGGAGAATATGAACCTTTGAAAACACATTAGAACACATGCAAACACATTAATACACACGGAAACAATGAAAAACACATAAAAACACTAAAAACACTATTGAATTGTGCAATTGCATTCGTATGCCATGTCAACCAACGTATCACGTCATTAGCCCCACAACAATATGCCCCACACTACAATAAGCCCCACACAACAATAAGCCCAACAACAACAAAAAAGTAGTTATTATTAATAATATTTATTATAATATTTATAAATTATTTTAGAAAAAAAAATTCGTTGCCTAGGTAAATTACCTCTATGGTTTAGGCAGAATAAAAGGTTACAGCCGACTCCAGACATAACGAATACATACAGGCTATGCCTGTAATAATTAGGTATTAGGGGATTGCACGCAAGGGACATAGCGCACATTACATAGCTCCGAAAAGACATTGCGCCAAAGACATAGCAGGCGAAAGTCATCGCAGGCTTTTTTCATCGCGAGGAAAAGACATAGCAGGGTTTTTACATCGCGGCGAAAAGACATAGCATAACTTAATTTTTAAATGAATCAAAATGAGACTACAAACAATAGCGTAGCATGGCATAAATTATAGATAACTGTATTATTACAATGTTGTATGAGAAATACTGGTAAAAATGTCAATCGTTATAACATAATTTCATTATGGGTTCAGTTCCATGCTTTGCTTTTGATTTTTAGTTACATTTCGATTCATGTAAAAATAAAGTTATGCTATGTCTTTTCGCCGCGATGTAAAAACCCTGCTATGTCTTTTCCCCGCGATGAAAAAAGCCTGCTATGACTTTCCCTTGCTATGACTTTGGCGCGATGTCTTTTCGGCCAACGGTATTAGGGTACAAAAGCCAAGAGATTTCCAATAAGCTTCGCAAGGCAGGATTAAAATAAAACACTTCAAAGACACCTAGTAGTACATAGCAGGCATTATTCCTTTCCTTAGTAGTCCTCAAGTATTCCCGAATTTGTCAGTATAAGCTTTTTTCCACATTTTGGGTACTAAAACAATTTATCCCGCGCACACTTGCATTTCTCAGTACACCAATATTGGGGATTGCATAAGTAATAAGTATTTTGGCTTTGGGGTGATGTTAGTGTGTTACTTCTACTAGGCTTAGAGTAGAAGACGACAGTACATACTTAATCCGAATCCAAGTACTCGTAAATACTTAATCGTCACTCGTTTTGTTTAATGCCTACAGTTACGGTGTTCCCCGAAGGACGCTTTCCTGGGGATTTTAATAGCAAACATGATGAGATGATGCGGCAGCTAAAGCTAAATGCGATGCTTCAGTAGGACAATTTTATTTCTACTAAATAAAAGTAGAAATACAATAACATGAACTAACAACAGTTACACCTAATACATGCAATTAGTAACACGTTGTAGAATTGAGAATACAAAATCAATATTTTAGCAGAAAAAGCGAACATTCAAACTAATATGCTCATTTGTAATAAAATTAACTATATGTGCTATCACTCATTGTGGAATTAACGACTCCCGAAAAGTCTTGTACAATGCCAATTTACTGCAAACATCATAATTTTGGTTCGGTTTACCAACTTTTCGAGGGCTTATATGCTAAGGAACTATAGGACTGCGTGAAACCCTTGCAGATTACTGTAGACACTCAGGATGGGAGTTTGTAGCAATGGATGGATCCATATACCTAGAGCGTATTTGTGGGTAGTGTGGTCAATATCGAAACGGTGAAAGAAGCGTGAAGAAAACTTTTAAATCCAGTTTGAGTATTTCACACGTTCAATCCATATTTTATGGTCGTGCTCCCAGATTGGACACGCTGGAACTGGGAGAGTGGAACATTGTAGTCTTGGGAATGATACTTTGGTTGAGAGTTGAGACCAGAAGCGGTTCCCAGCCAATTTAAGCCAACCCAACCCAGCTTATAACCTAGGACCAAACGGGAATTCTTTCTTCCTGCTTTCTCTCCCTATCTTTCCCATCCCGTAATAAATATATGTACACATGCAGGGAGCTCCGCTTCCACAGACGCTCCGTTGTGGAAGGAGGAAGCGAGTTGGTTGCGAGGGAGGAGGGTGTCACTTGTTCGGCTCTATCCCATGAATTGGCAAGTTTGGCCTGAATCTTTTGCTCTCTCTTTTTACTCACACTCCTACTCCTACTATGTCTGCCCGTAATATGACTCCAACAGAATTTCTCTTTGTACATTTGTTCGATCTCTGCAGGTCGGCTTTCTCTAAAGACTGCAGCAGTAGTAGTAGCAGCAGCCCAGGAGTCGCGCATGGCCTCGGATCAAGAGAATAAGGTAGGTCCTCATAGACGTCTGAAGATTTCGCGGCTTTCATCTTTCAAGTCTTCGCATGTTCGCCTCATCCTCTTTGCACTTTTATCATTCATTCCGTCTGACACACATTCCCCATCTCCACATATCATCCCATTACCATACCAGGAACAAAGTGCGGGAGTGCCTATTGTTTGGTCAAAACGGAATGGTTCAATAGTCACAACGAATAAACCCAGTGTGGTGAAAGTACTGGAAAAGCTCAAAATTCTACTGGTGAAAGAAAGCAGGTGTGAAAGAAAGCAAGTGTTGTTGAAGTTGGATATCCCTTGTTAAGTCATATCGCAACATATCCTACAAGGTATTACAAAAATTTATTTCAACTGTAAGTACTCATACTTTGTAAATCAATGATTCTCGTAGTTATTCACCCCGTTTAATAAATTTCCTTCGTTTAAACGTTTCTCTATAATTTCTGTTGAATTCTTCCATTTCCAAATCAAAGCAACAGTGACTAAACTGTTAAGGATGTTAGAGATGTGGTGAACCTAATAGAATTTAGTGTTTTCCATTCGCATTATGAAATATATTGCAAAGAGCTTGGGGAGGAGAACAAAAAGTGTTATAAAATTGCATGCTAAACTTCAATTTTTCTCAAAAAGTTGATTCATATTAAACTGGCCTAAGGTTACACAAATTCAAAGTTTTAGACAAGTGATTTATTGGTTCTTCGAGAAACGAAGTTTGTTTCCTAGAACTATTAGGTACCCGATAATGGGCGGTCATGCGTGCCATTGTCAGAATAAGTATTAGCTTGGTCTCAAAGGGATTTGAGTTCTAAGTGAAGCTTACCTATATTGCATTCTAAATTATATGGAATAGCATGCCTTGCAGTTAAGACATATTTTTCTGTAATGAAACAAAAGCAGGTACAGTATAGTCTGTATACATAGACCAATTTCCATAAGGACCAAAAGCTAAATTAGCGGCTCTCCGCTCCTCGTCCTAATGGGCATTTTGTCCTTGAAACTTTTCATGGAGAAAATTCTTTATCTGTCTGGTTATTCGTGGTACCTCAAGCATTCTCTTCCCAGTCATAATACATCCAGTCCGGGCTTGATTAGATTAAGCCGAACATTTATATTATTAGATTAAGAGCCGCGGAGCAGGTTGGCACTTTTTGGGCTCTGTACAAGCATATAGGAAATTGTACATGAATTCAAGCTGTAGTAGGAAGGATGCCAGTAGTGTTCCATTTTGCGCTGTGTGCTGTGCTGTGTGGGCTATCTATTCCCAGACTCGTTAGAAGTGAAAGGAGAGAAAGCACAATGAAGAATGCCTCTTCGTGACTTGCGAGTGAAAGTGGAGAGAAACCTCTGGTAACTGCACGGAGCAGAAGAGCAGAGCATTATATGTGTGTACGTACACCGAGGAAACGCGGTAACTCTTTCCTACAGCAAGAACCCAACTTGGGAGCGGATTTCCTAAAAGATACTCTTTCCAGTTTTTAGATGGCATGCCAGTAATCGTTAAAATCTCATACCGCACTTTCTTCTTCCTTTATGTCTTCCACGTTTCTGCCTTAGGTGGCCTGTTCGCGTCTCCACAGAGCCTTATTAATAGCGGCGAGCCACATTAAATTATTCATCCAGTCTTATCGCTTCATATACTCGAATGTCTCAGCAAGAACAAACAACTAACGTTGAAGCGAATTCTGTGCTTCAGCTTAAGTACTGTGGCATTGACTCCGGATGAAGAGTCGTAGATAAAGTGTACCAGCCCAGACCCCTAGACGCTCATAAATCAACTGTAAACAGTACATTAAATGGGTTCTAGTTTCTAGAGATCTATTAAAGACAAAGTGGCCCGGATTACCAATTTGTACAGTAGCATTCAGTATGTCAGGTCAGATAAATATATCCTTTTAGCAACTATTATTTAGACAAGTATGTAATTATCTTGAATAACACACTAAGAAGTACAAGATGAAATCTTTTGTTAAGAACGCTACTTTTAGTGTTTTTATGACTTTGTTAAATTTCTTTTTGCTAATTGTGAATTCAAATATGATCTGGCATTATGTAAGTTAGAATAAGTTAAGGTAAATGCATGCCACTGTATATCCCATTTCTAAAACACAGAATTAATAGCCTTAGTTGTACATTTATGTAGGTGGTATGTAAATTTTTCTCTACGAGGTTCAAATTAATAGATAAAACAAAATCAATAAACTATGCTTATACTAAAAAACAAAAGTTTCGGTTGGTAAATACATGCTGCACTTGAGCCAAAGAAATCAAAAGAACAAAATTTCCAGGAGAATTGTCAATAAGTGCCTACCTACTTACTGGCTACTGAATTCAGCTATACCATGTAGCTTAAGGTTTAAGGATGACCTATCATGTTGAGCTATGAAGCTAATTTATCAACAATTATATAGCTAGAACTGGCTAAAAATTGGATTACGTGTATATTCAGCCTCAGGAGCAAAGCTACTTCAGTTTCATCAATGTCAACTGCTATCTCATGCCACATAGCCAGTTAAGTCTCCAAGTACAGTATAGTTAGATACTCTTCTATCAATGCTGAAGCTCAAACCCAGCTTGGGCTTATAAAAACTTTTTAACAAAGCTGAACAAGAAAATAAGAGTAACCATAGGTTGTATTGCATTATTTGAGAAAAAGTTATAAAATTGCCTTGAAAAACTTTTTCCAACCTTGGAAAGAATAATCATTTACTATGCGAATTGGATGAAGGCATTTCCTTCTGTTGGACGCTTTACCGACAAACCTTGAAATTTAATGAAATATCTTCCTGCATAGAAATCGGGTTGAGGACAAACGATACGAGCATATTTGTTGAAGGTTATACTCTTTTCAAGCAAAGTTTGCAATTTAAGTTTGTCACACTACGCGGAAATGTAAAATCAATACAATGGACTTATGGACTAATTTCGCAAAGGAGTACGCAATACTGGTGTGCTGTGCAATGCATCTAATCGATGTACTGCATTTTATATTTCCTACCTGTACTCTACCGAAGACAAGATTTAAGCAGAGCATTAGTTTGAACTAAGGAAGAAAGGAAAGAAGTAAAGCAAGTTCAGCTTGGCATTTAGTTCACGACAAAAGTTTTGGATTGGAATAACAAAGTAGGCATATTAGGGACTCATCAGAAGATCGTTAGCACCCAGGCAGTCGAAGAGTTTTAGAAATTCAGGAGAGACCAGACAGACACACCGCCAAAGTTGTACACGCGGTTGAAACGCATAAGCCTATCTCCAGATATACGTATATGGAGCGCCAAGGAGCGCTAGGAATGAATGGAATAAGAATTTTTCGGGCTGAAGTTTCTTCTATACATACATAGGTTAGCCAGTCTTCGTCATTTCTTGAGCATCTTCCGAAAGAGGAATGGAATAAGGAATAACTATAAAACCAAGCACTATACGCACATCTTCTGAACAACCTGAGCTCCAGGTT
>JAQFXY010001525.1:0-10164 GCA_034693865.1 Ceratophysella sigillata | reverse complement strand
AAAGATAGAACTCATGGGCATTTGTCAAGGTAAAGGTTTCAGAACTGAGCCAAGTAGGTAGTACTGCTAATGTGTTCAAGTTAGCCAAGTATGAAACTAGTTACAAAGGACTTAGTGCTGCATTCGAGAGGCTTTTAAGTATGAAGCGAAGTACTGGGTGAGTGATTAGAATGATCAACATTAGATCAGCCGAGCAATTGGTAAGTACCAAGAAATCTTTTGTAGAAAGAAGTGAACACGGGATGTGCTGCACACTAGTGAAGTACGACCCTGCGAAAACGCGATAAAAAACAGCTGAGCTGATAAGAGGTTCTACAGTTTATGGCTCGAGAGTATGTCAGCTTGGAACCTGGAAAATACAGCCCTCCACACCACCATGCTTCTCACTGGAATTCGTTTTCGGGTTATCGTTGTAACGAATCGGCATACTTCGATCCAAATCAACTCTCGTTCTTCATCTGGTTGATTTGATGAGTATCGTCGTATTTCGAACAGTATTATAAATATCAGATAAACCGTTGACCAACATCTCTGTTTTTTTCCGTCAATGAGGCTGAACGTTTTTCAATCTTGAATATCAAATTAGATCAATAAAATAGGAACCAAAGAATCCTAAACCGGGTTCGTACTTCTGTCTGTCTGGGTTATTCACTGGAGCACCGTTGCAATTGGATAATCTGATTATGCTGACCTGGAAGTTGCGTCACCAGTAGTTACCCAGCTTTTTGGCTCAGTGGCACACAACTAAAACGTGTTGCGAGGGGACTGGCTCATGATCGTAGCAGCAGCCATTATGACGTCCAGGTGATGATGATGAGCATCGCTATACAATAGTGAAGCTATAGCTAGTGAAGTTTTATATGCTGAAATAGAATATTGAACTTATGTTGGCAGCGTTGTAAATGCCTTTCGAATTCCAACGATTCCAGTTTCAGGTAGGTACATACCTAATCAATGTCCCTACTAGAAGCAAGAACATAGGATGCTGCTGAGATGCTGCTAAGTTTCACGCGCCGCGTCAACGCTCATAGTATCAGTTAGGATTTTCAATGTGAAAACTGATAAGACGAGTTTTAGTAAATTACTTTGATTTTGATGAAATGCCCGTGCAACCTTGATTTACCCGTCTGAACTGAACATTTGCGTGAAACTGGTGTCGGCGTCATTTTTGTGCGAATGAAAGTGACAAAACGGTTCGATTAAAACAGTAATGTATCTTCTCTCAACACCTTGTGCGTATTCGTAATTCGTATTGCTTATCTATTCCCAGTTACTCATTCTTCAATCCGAGTTGACAAGTCGACTATCATGAAATGCCCGTCGGAAGTAGGCATTAGATATTATGGATTACGGAATAGGAAAGCCTCCTTTGATATTTGTCGGGAAAATCAAGAGCCAGGAAAGAACAATAAATATGCTTAATGGTAATGGATGTTTGGATAATGATACAATATGGATGTACTATGTACGTACATTTATGATATGACTGGAGTACAGAGAGATACCGAATGCCGATAAGGGATAATGGCTTCTGCCGCTTCAGCAGAGAGTGCGCATATTCACTGCTAAACCAGAAAGCTTACTACAGCCCAGGTTGGTGACATCATGATCAGATTAGCGGTTGATTGCAATTTGCGATTTCGAGTTACAATTTATCAATATGGTTGCGATTCGGTGAAAAATTGTGACAGTTTCCCAATGTACGCTTCACATAAACTTAGAACAATAGTCCCAATCGTACATCGCATCGTAGCTAATGTGATGCGCTTACGACATTTTCACGTAAGTGTTTCAAGTACAGAATAAGAAAAGGTAAGAAAGCTGGATGTATATAGAATAAAAATACATATGATTACAAACTACACAATCGTAAATTGCTGCTTCATTTTCATTTGTCGCCAAGGTTAAGCATTTGCAGTACAGTAGTAGCAATTTGGGATACCATCGCATTGGGAGAAAATGTTAATTCCGGAGGAATGTATGCAAATTATGAATTTCTTTAAGTCATAATTTTGCATAAAAATAGAGAAACTACTGTATAATTAATGCACCTACTCTGCTAACCTGATGATGCTGACGTAAATATACACAAATCAAGCTTCCTTATCTTGGTTTGTGAAAAGGCAATAATGTAATGATTGATTTCTTAACTTGAGTCCGTTTTCAGGTGTAGGCAGCATAAATATGTAGCAAATGTGGCTTTACCACAAAATAACGCAAGCTTTCAATACATGTTTAAATTAAGTATTCGCCATTCAACATTCAATTCAAGCAATGGAAAATCAACTATTTACTCCGTAAGAAGCAGAAAATGCGTGTATTACTTATTCCTGCTTCCTCTATTGATATTTTGCGTGGCCGTGTGGCTTGACATTTAGAATTCCGGCCACTACTAGTCGTTCACTCCTAATATTGACTTTTTCAATCGACAGTGTCAAACTTTGTTGAAACAAAAGTCAGGAGCCGTCATGTTCATCTAAAATCTTGACATTTAGTTCTTGTAATGTCAAAAGTCCAACAACGCTCCTGATGATATCACAATTTAATGCATTACCTGCATACGCATACGCATACCTAAGTATATTATTTGAATCTGCTCTGTTCTTCAATGTATTCCTTTATTTGTTTCTCAACGCCAGCTACATAAAACTTCATTCTGGTAACCTGGATACAGACAAAGCGTTTGCCAGGTTTACGTGTAATTCTTATATTTACGACTCGAGTATATATAAAGTGCCAACCAAGTAGCGAACTCCAATTTATTTACTGGAGTTGCTCACAGCGAATTGACTTAATGTTAACATTACAGAGAAGAATACCGAAACGTACTATTTAAGTATAACTTCAATCACTAATTCATCAACATTTAGTTCATCCAAATGCGGCAAGTGCGGCCCGCACATTTTCTAATACAATTTAGTACATGATCAACCAGCGTAATTTGCTAAGACCGAATCAATCACAACCGTTTGAAAGGAAGAAAACACAAATTGATAAATTGTACATAATAAAATAAGTCTATTATCAAATTACAATAACGCAGCGTTCTTCTGTTCATCTGCACATCTTAAAATATCAAAATATTGAATATGGAGTGCGAATGAGAATAACATCAATTGACTTTATTATTATTCCATGATATTTTTTTTTGTACTTTGTGAACTTAGGTTGGCAAAAAACACGTCTGAGGAAAGAGGAAAAACAAACCTGCTAGATCAGATCATAAACCAAATTATGAACAAAAATTTCTCCAATTGGAGAATTCGTAAGTCATTGAATGAAGAATAGGGAGGAAAAAAAATCCTTATATGACGAGAAGGAGAGAAAGAAAACAAGTCATGCAAGTTTTTTATATTATTCTAGAGTATGCATTATCATATTTGTACATGGACTTCAGAGGAACGTTGATATTCCATCTCTTCATTACAATAACAATTTATCTCATCTTCCCTTTCTTACTCCAGCCCGAGTCCCGCAACTCTTCTCGCCCGACCAAAAGCTACACTCATCAGAATCAGAAGTATTAACTCAAACCCTCACTGCTCCTGCGGCAGCTCGGATCCAGAACCGAAACGGAAACTGTTCCATGCTCATAAGTGGGAGCCAAATCTAAGGCTCCGAACAAATAAGATAATTCGGTATATGAGCTGATGTTTTATCTGCTCTGAAAATTTCGGATCAGATAATCCTTGTATCTGAATCTGATAAACATAAATCAGATCGGATAATCGGATATCTGAATTTGATCAGATCAGATCCGAATTTAAAATCTTAACCGAAAAGGTCAGTTTATCAGATATCTGCATGTATCCGTCAGATATCCGCGGATATCTGAATCTGATCAGATCAGACCCGAATTTAAATTTATCTTAACCGAAAGGGTCAGTTTATCAGATATCTGCGGATATCTGACAAAATTCGGTTATCTGAATCTGATCAGATATCTGAATTCAGCTATCTGATCCGATTCGAAACAAGTCAGATGCTCAAAATGTGTATCTGAATCTGATCTGAACTAATCAGATCAGATAATTTTTCAAAATATCTTATCTGATATCCGATCCGATCTGATATCTTATCTGAATTATCTTATCTGATTGGAACCATAGCCAAATCCTTCTGTATAAATTTTTGACGAATATTCTTATTCAACTGTTTTCATTGCTGAAAGGAAGAGAACGATTAGGCTGAATACCAAGCGAACTGACATACTGGCATTTAACATAATCTCATCTGCCCGTTCTCCAAAGCTTTAACTTTCTATAATTGGATTCCTGTTACAAAGTTCCCTGGAATAAGTTTGCCCGATTATAACACGTTCGACAAACTTAACCTAACTTTTCTATTACAAATTAAGTCCAATGACAAATCTAGCCAAACTTAACTGAACGTAACCTTACCACAATTTAAAGGTTGATGTCAAAACTTTTTTGCCACCTCGGCGGCCCAGCGATACAAACGGACTGAGAAACAAGGCATTTCATGAGATCCTTCTAGCGTAAAATATTGTTAGGGGAAAGGAGAATGTACGTATAGAGCCAGAGTGGAAACGATTAAAATATAAAATGAGAACCAAGGAGCAACATCAATTCAAAGATCCACTCACATCAGCTAAGCACAATCTAATACATAGGAATTCGTTCGACCAAATCGGTCTTCTTCAGGTGTCTATCTGGCCAGGCTGCTAATGTCTTCTAATCAGGCGTACACGAATTGATACTTTTAGAAGCCTTCGAATTTTGGAGCTGGTTACTGCAAAATTAATTTAGATTCCAGGCCTTGCTGGCAAATTGGCGATGAAAAAATACGGTTGGTGCTTTTGGAGTACGTTTATCCACAATGACATAATTTGTGTAGAGCAGTATTATTAAACTCCAAAACCTAGGCCTGATAAGTTCAAGTTCAAACTCAAACCTAATTGAACTATTATACATGTAAACATTTCTTTGTTTTGAGTTTGCCTGACTAAACAGATTGTAAATGTAGTCGTTCGGGGAATCATCCAGTAAAGTCAATTGCAAACTTTTCTTACGTGAGTGCGTCAGCTGTGTGTATTATTTGTGGTAAAAAAATACCTCCTAAACTCTGGCAAAAAAATAAGTTCCATACAAAGATCAACCAGAAAAAAACAATATTATAATTATCGAATACTTTAAAAAGGTTGACATAAAAAATAACTCACAAAATTCTTCCAATTTGTAGATCGTATATCCGTGAAATGCGTGATTCATTCATCCTAATCTGTACGTACATATAGCGACCGTGTGACGTGTTTCGGTCGTGAATTATTACATATCGTGCCTACAAAATAATGCATCAAGACCTAAAAGTAGATCTCCACGCCTTCTACGACATGCATAGATTGAAGGTTTAATTTATACAAGATGAATTATGCACAAGTGTTTCTCCAGATCAACTTATTTATTTATTTGGTATGTAGACATTATAAATTGCAAAATGGAACTGTTTCTATCCCTACAACCTGTTGTTTGCTCCAAACTATCAGACACAAACAAAGACAACAGGAACATGTCCATAAACAAATCATTAAAAACACTTACCCACAAATTATGTGCACCGACTGACTACGCACAATATTATGAGAACTACTGTACATTGGGCTTATTAATTTTGTATGAATCAAGACTTGGAACATTAAGAAGCATTTCACTTTAATGTATCTTGTGTATATTATTTGGTGACTAATTTCTATATGGACTGATTTAGACTTCGACTATAGTAAAGATTCAAGGTGGCTGTGACCTCTGGAAAGCCGCTGAAATATAATAACTACAACTAGTAGCATAGTTTAACGAAGTGAACGTTATTCATTGACAAGAGGCCTAACGCCACTGCAATAAATGAATCTAATATTCGCCCGAGTTTGCTGCACCAGACATGAGTTTAATTTTTGTAACGATTAAGTAATTAAGTAATTCGGCAAGAAATATTGGGAACAGTAGTGCGAATGCGAACTGGTCTGCATTATTGCTTTGACCAGTCGAATGGGAAATTGCATGCGGGAGTCAGTGTGCGTAGTGATTGCATGACTGTGCATTAAACTCAGAAAACCCGATAAAAAAAATACGTGCATTGAATCGTTCCTACAGGTTGACCATTACAAGTTATTTTTATTGCAAACAACTTACAATAATAATCAAACAATCATAATTTCTGTATTTTTTATGTTCTGGGATTAAAATGGTTAAATATTGGCATTATAAATTATTCAATTCTTGATTTTAAGAACTAATAGAATGCATATCCTTTAACCTTATCCAGATTTGCACCAGGGAACCGCTTGCAAATTCGAAGCATGGCGTCATGGGACAAGTTTTTAGGTTTCTTAACTTTTAATGCTATCATTTCCCGTTTTAGACGTTCTTCAAGATTTTCTTCCTCCGTATTGGTATTAGGAATTGAGTCAGTAACGTCTGCCACCGATTCAGTAGTAACCGCCGTCTTGGTCTTCTTCCGTTTCTTAATTAATACTTCAGTCGGGGCATCGTCATCGCCAAGTTGTTCTGATATGTTGTTAGGCTCAGCATTTTGATTAAGGGTGGACGAAGCTTCAGTTTCCAATTCAGCATTAATGACCTTGGATTTCTTGCGCTTCTTAATTACTTGAGTCGGAGCAGCGTCTTCAACAACTTCTGATTCGTTATTAGACTCATGTTTCTGTTTACTCGAATTGGTGTAATCAGTTTCCAATACCGTAACTGTGTTGATCTTCTTACGACACTCTTCTCGTTCAGCCATTTTCTTTGAGAAATAGTCCGCCATGGAGCCCATGTTGATTTGGTTCGGAGCATAGTCCTGGTCCTGAGCAACTTCATCTTTAGGCTTAGTTTTCTTTCGTTTCTTAACTACTTGTGCGAGAGCAGCATCCTCAAGAACTACTGGTCCATTGCTGGACTCAAGCTTCTGCGTAGTGGACTCTGTTTCAGTAGGGTCCACAGCCGCATTACTCGTCTTGGTCTTCTTTCGCTTCTTGGTTACTTGAGTCGGTGCAGCGTCAACAACAACTTCTGATTCGTTACTGGATTCAACGACTTCCAATTCAGGTTCAACCGCCTTGGACTTCTTCCGCTTCTTAAGTGCTGGAGTGGTAGCAGTGTCTTCAAGAATTTCTGCTTCGTTAGTCCCTTCAGGAATTGCTTGAATCGACGCAAGGATCGACTCTGAGTCATTAGCTTCCAATTCAGGTTTAACCGCCTTGGACTTCTTCCGCTTCTTAAGTACTGGAGTGGTAGCATTGTCTTCAAGAATTTCTGATTCGTTACTACCTTCAGGAATTGCTTGAATCGACGATACGATCGGCTCTGAGTCATTAGCTTCCAATTCAGGTTTAGCAACTTTCGTCTTCTTCCGCTTCTTAAGGACTGGAGTCGGAGAATCACATTCAAGAACTTCTGATTCGTTACTAGATTCGGTATTTTGATGTATCGATTCTGGGTCATCGGCTTCAAGTTCTGTATTATGCTTCTCAACCTTCTTTCTTTCAGCCATTTTCTTTGAGAAATAATCAGTCATAGAGCCCATATTAATTTGAGCCGAAGGATCGTCCTCAGTAACTGCTTTGGACACAGCCACTTCCGTATTAGACATGGAGATTGACTCGAAGGTGCCGGCCGAGTTTCCGAATATAGATTTTAGGTCAGTGGAAGACGCTCTGCTCAAATCCTTCCCTTTCACGAACTTGTGATAACTAAAATAAATAAAAAACAATATGTAAACTAAATAGGGCAAACCAGGAGCAACTTTATAATAATATTCCATATAAGGTTTGAGCTTACTGAATTCGGGCCCGTGAAGCTTTGGATTTAGTTTCCAACTCATGCTTATTTGACTCGGTCGATTCCGAAGATCCGACGGCTTCACCCTGATCTTCATTTAGTTTTTTCAAAACATCAGCAAAGTCCTGGTTATGTTGTACCCATGGATCACTCTTCACGTCGAACCCAAGACCTAGTAATATTAAGTATGAACTATTGTACCAAAAGAAGAACTTGAGTCATACGTTGACATTGTCCATGGCGGGATCTTTTGCTACTACTAATAACTACAACTAGAAATCAACTTTTGAAAGCTATTGCTAATAAACTTAATATACACACAATAAACAAATTGAAAAAAAAAACATAACATAATTTTACCTTTTGCACTCATTTGAATTTTTGGTCGAATGGGTTCAGAAATCCCTTGCTTTTGTAATCCAAGGCCATCTCCGTCCTTCCAACCCATTTTTTGCAACATTGACTTTCCCGGATTATCTTCTTCTTCCAAAAAGAATTTCCCACGAGGATTAGGGCCAATCCTCTGCTTCCGACGTGGCTCAGCTAACATGGACATCACCCTAGTGATTCTTCCTTATCTTTAGATTCTCTATAGAAGTAATTATATATGTTTTAGCTTTATAAATAAAATACAATACCATTCATCGAAGTTAAGCGTGCGCAGAACTTCCATGATTTGTAATTTTTCCATATTTGCGTGTTATTTAACAAATTAAATTGAATAAGTGTTTAGTAGCATGATCACGAATCCCGATTGCGAAATTGTGTTCCCACTGGATGGAGAACAAGAAATAGGGATTAAATATGTTGGGGGTTAGGTTTCTTAATGGCGATAAGGGGCTCGCAAACCTAAAATAAATCGAATGAGGCGAACCATGGAATCTTGACGTTCCAAAAAATCAAACTTCAGCAAAATAATACAATAATTCCGATTGTGTTCAGAAGCAACGCTAGAGGCTCAACCCGTACGTAGTGGCAGTAGTGGTCTGTCTTCAACCGAAATGTGGCCAAAATGTAAATCCCCAAACCCAAACATAAATCATTCTTGTTCTTTGTAGTTAAATTTAAAGCTAACTCACACCATCCACCAATAATCAAATCACCAGAAATTACTAAACTAGCATTTAGCAGGATATTGAATTCGTAATAAGTGCTTAAGGACTACGGTAACTGATCATTTTTCATTGAATTAAGCGAAGGGTGGAAATCCTTCAGTCTTCTTCAACACACCACTCAGGATACTGTTTATCTTTGACCTTAACGAAGACAGAAGAAATGAGAAATGACTCTAATACAAGTTGTTGCGCCGTGCTCATTGAGAGAACTTTGGTTTAAATATTTTTTCTGAAAGTGCCAGGTTCAGGTGACAGGTTACGTGCAAGGTGACAAGTATAACCTGACCTGTGATCTGAACCTTACATTTTAGAGAAAAATTCCTGAAACCCAAGTTGCTTATCTCAATAACTACAAAACCTTTTTCTCACATCATTTCTTCGTAAGTGACATACCTATGTAGATTATAGACCAAATGTTTGCTACTATGTATGTAGTAGGCGTAAGGGAAAAAACTAGACTCTTTCCTTGCGTCCCTATGCTGAACACCAACCTCATTAGTCAGTTCAGTTTCAGTATCAGCAGCAATGCAATGCTACTAATACTACTGCCATTAATTAAGCACCTACATATGTCCTATGTGATCATATTTCATAATTCCATGCTCCATCTTATTTAAGATGCAAGAAAACTGCAATTGTAAGCAACACGCACTGCCACTAGTGCCTTGGATTGGAATGTTCCTTGAGTCATTACTTTACATTTACTTACGTGTATCCGTGTACGTTCCAGTCGGTGATTAGGAATGAACAGGTAACCCCGCCCGCTTGTATGGACAAGAATAACTGACCAAGTCAGAACCCAAATGAACCTCAAGCGGAGCACGGATATGACCAAAAGTCAAAAGTAGTAACACGCGGTCCACAGTTGTCTTCCTTCTTCCTGCCAAAAGCTGGCACGTGAGACAAAAAAGGGCAAGTCGACGCGGCATATAGCAGAGCGGCAGCTCAAATCAGCAGCCAGCCTAGCCTTACCTTGCCTTACTGTCTTCTTGGCGTTACATTGTTCGGGCCTCAATTATCAAGAACAATAACGTACTGCATCTTGAGGCCTCAACAACGCAAAGGAAATAACTTCCGCCATTAAGAAATCAAATCAAATAGGTATGTGCTTCGGTGACTTCGTAGTATATGTAGAATACGAACATTGGACCAGCGTAGTGTAGTAACGTATTAGACCCAGGAAACTCCCTCGTGGCAGTGAGCTGCGTTTTATTAAGTGCCAGAAATTGCCAAAAATTGCGTTTTTGGCATCA
>JAQFXY010001524.1:0-10166 GCA_034693865.1 Ceratophysella sigillata | reverse complement strand
GTCATGTCATGAAACACCGTTACCGGGGTGACCCTGGACAAGTCCGGAGGGCTTCCATACTCCCACCCCATCTCACATATTTTTTTAAAAATCGAAATTACAAAAGCTTGAAAAAATTACTAATTTTGAAAAAAAGTACTATAAAATACTAAATTATAGGTATGGTCATGCTCACAGCGAGAGTTGTGCCATCATCATACCATTTATTCCCGTCAACAGTAGAGTAACCAACAAAGCGTAATGAATACATACAATTCAATCACATACTATTCTCATCATGCATACATTTCCTAGAGACACACAGTGATTAGCATTGATTCAAGGGCACGCCAGTGCAGTAGTAGTTAATAACCTCAATTTGTCCAAATATTTGTTTGACTTCTTGATATCGCTGAAATATTTTTTGATTTCTTATTCATCATTATTCATTATCATTTATCATTCCAGCCACTGGAAACCGATCGTAGATCGGGGACTCGGCTAGTTTATAAATAAAGTGAAAGCATGATGTGAGACGTGATTACCTCCTTCCGTCAATTACGCAATAGTTATTTACATGAAAGAGTCAATAGCCTTGGGTTACTTACATTGCTAGCAGCGGCGGTTCTAGGATTTTTTTTCAAGTAGGCCAGATGTAGGCCATATTTTTGGCAAGTCACAGTTTTCAAAACAATCCTTCTAACCATGTGAATTTCAGTTAACAATTTTGGAAACAAATAACAATTTTTCGGTGCAAAAATTTTATCAGCACCGAATTAGGCTAGCAGAGAGGGTTGTAAAATGCCTTGGCATTTTTTTGCGGGCATATGCCCGGACATATGCCTTAAATGCCCGGCATTGTGAGGCATTTACTAGTTAAGTATGTAGTAGACCCATACATGCATCTATATACTGTTAATTGTTGGTTTAGGCACAAACTGAACCATTTGAATAGAAAAGACAAAAATGATCAATTTATTAGACATTGTAGCATATACCAGCGGTACTACGTGTAAGATCAAAAAATCTAGTTTTTTATCCATAATTTTCTTAGCGGTCAAGGCTTGGAGTATCGCTAAAATTGAGTTGCGTGAGTTAAAAGTTAGAACTTATTTTTAAGAACATATTTCGTAGGTAGGCTAAGGATTAAGGATAACCTAGCATATTTTATTAAAGCTGGTTGTTAATGATAAAATCAATATTTCACTCCAAATCGGACTGTGCTTCTGGAGATGTTTCTGAGTCACATGTCACATTCCAGACGAAACATTCTTATAAAACTCTGATTCAAAGCCTAAGGAGTATTTCTATGTTTTCATCGGTTCTGAACTCTTCCTGATTGTTGATTTAACGCAGTCCTTACTGAAATATCGATAATTTCTTGTTCATATTCAAAAATAATGAATCATTATTTTATACATAGATTTTGGCACCAGCAGCCTGCATAGTTTGAGAACGTGATTAAGCATATTCTTGGCTTTGTGTTGGTATTTTTGGGACAAGTGGTTGTAGCCCTCTTGACCGTAGACTAAGGCGCATTTCTCGAAAATCCGGTACCTAAACTTTTTGTACTGCCAAAAAGTGCAAACTTTCACCGATTTTCGCCCTATGCTCGGATCCGCCAGTTGAAATACACGCTAGTAGTCACACGTAAAAGCACTAATGTTTACAGTTCCAAATCAGTTGTACTAAGGCTTTCAAAACGTACATATGCATTTCATATGCAACCCTATGATAATAGATTGTTTTAAATTAAAAAATACCAGCGTGGTGGACACAATTTATAAATGCTTAGCATATGCACTGAAACACTTTTAAATAAATACTATTTGAAAACAAGTATAAACACTTCCAGAACTTAATTGCCTTCTTCACAAGATGTCCAAAGGAAATCCCATATAGGCCAATGGAGATTGCGACTAGGCCGTGGCCTAGTTGGCCTAGTCCTAGAACCGCCACTGATTGCTAGCAGGATAGCTGTAGGCTTATTCTAAAATCACGCATTTGACGTTAGAACCTGCAAGCAAGAGCGTTGTGCATAATTCTTAAATAAACTCAATTTTCTATTGTTTCAGAGATAATCAAACTCACAAAATAACCGGCGTATGCACAATGGAGATGCACAAGCGCATAGTTTCGGATAGAATCGAATAACGCAAATCATTTATAACTACAATGTCTTTTGTGCACTGAAATTATTTTTGATATCGGTAGTAAATGTGAGCTGAATTTCCTATTGGAGAATAGATTACAAAGTAATAAAAAAATACATCGCAAACAGCGACTACTGTAATTGTATGATAAAGCAGTAATAGATACAAGTTAATTAATCATATAATATACACTTAGCGTTGTTTGAATTTGAAGTAAGATTATGTAATAGTTAGTTTAAACAGCAACCGAACAAATAGGACCTTATATTTTCGGATGATTAATATTCAGATAACTGTAAACCGTAATTTTAATTCGAATCGAACTAAGGCGATTTTCGATCATGGAAAATACTTCCGTTTTCACAGGACGCTGGCCGGGGACACTTCGGTTCTCTTCATTGGGAATGCACTCCTGTTCCTCACGCGCCTGATCCTTCTCATTGTCTGTCTGGGAAACGTATATGCCGTGGGACAGACCACCAACATGAGCTTCGCCACCGTGATGAGCAGCTTCAGTTTCGGAACGAGCGTTCTCAATCCGGTTATGGCCAGCGTGGTGGTTTACTCGGCCAATCCAATCTGCTTCACGGCCTGGGACTTTTTCCCAATCACCAGAGGCACTCTTTTGGCGGCCTTCAGTCTCCTCTCCACCTATGTCATTGTCTTCATTCAGACGACACAACAGGCAAACGATAACTGATAACCTGATTCCGGTCATTGCGCTTTTTTCTAATCTTGCTGCCCCTCACAAAAGTCATAGTATACTTATTCCACATCTGGCATTAAGGTTTCCGTGGGTTCATGCCAAATTCACATATTTGGATATACTATATCACTGTTTTGCTTATGCCTGATGAAATCTGAAAGCCTGTAACGCTATTTATGGGAAGCTAGATCGGCTGCTGTGGTATGTACGAAATGCAAATCTGAATGATCTCAAATATATAATAAATATTATCAAATGGAGATGAAAGTGAACAGTAAACGCGATAAAAGTTAGAATTACATCTCAAGGATATGCCTTGCACTATTGAAGGATTTATTTTTATCAGTTGTGTCCCCATCCCGTCCCTCAGTTACGTGCATATTATCTATATTTTACATAGG
The DNA here is from genome assembly GCA_034693865.1 of Ceratophysella sigillata. Classification (NCBI taxonomy): domain Eukaryota; kingdom Metazoa; phylum Arthropoda; class Collembola; order Poduromorpha; family Hypogastruridae; genus Ceratophysella; species Ceratophysella sigillata. The sequence goes on along the minus strand of JAQFXY010001524.1, from coordinate 6,927 downwards.
TATCTAATCTGCTTTCGAGTTCAATAAAATCCAATGCTAAATACATTTGTATACTATGCGTAAAGTAGTACAAAAAGAATTATGCCCGCAGCGTGTGGGTTAGTCCATATAGTCCATTACACAATACTCGCTAAAAAAGCACATTTTATCGTTATTTTATACTGGGCTGTTCATTGGGGTTGGAACGTGTGAATACGGCGACTACAGATGCCGACAATATGTTTAGTTTAGCTTACCTTTAGAAAGCCCCGTGCTACAGATACATGCATACTGCGAATATAAATACTAATATTAATTTAACAGAAAACTGTTGTCGTGCATGTGGATATATCAATCAACGGGAAGCACTAATTAAGTACTCACAAAACTTGCAATTCATACTTTATTTGTATAAATAATATTAATGTACTAATACTAACATTATTAATTGTAAGAACAGGACACTAATAAATAGTATAAGGTGAGCTAAATGCTAGATGGTTAGATTTCAATACTTTGTACGAACTGATCAGATCCACTTTTCTCGATTCCGTGGACTTTGTGAATGTGAATTTTCAAAGTTAATTTCTTAACATATGCCTTTTGGCAAATGGCACATTTCACTTTCTTCACGACCTCCCTCTTCTTCCGAATGCGAATGCTCGGCATAACAACGCTGGGGTTGGAATGCTGGGCCGGGACCTGTGAGGTACTAGATGACACAGTTGGCTCCTCACCACTTTCTAGAATTGAAGAAACATTCAAATCAATTGTACAACACGCTTTGATCCAAATACCTTAGCTTTCATATAATTTTCCGTACCTGTGACCACAGCTAAGGCGGATACTTGGGCCGAATCAGGGAGCTCATTTAACGTAGCCCCAACATGAGTGTTGACTTCAAAATTCGGTAGTGTCTCAGCCTCAAAAGTGTCAATTGTAGCTTCCCTTATGACCGAAGGCCTGTTCAAGAACAATGAACTTATTAGTAATCGTGAAACCAAACAAGTATACGAAAGCAACGCTTCAACCAATGTTCTGTTTCATCCAGCCTACCCTTTCAATCCTCAACATGTTGGTAATGGATTCTCCTAGCACGCCTCTACATAGCATCATCATGATCTGAATCTGGTTTGTATATTTTGTTTCAATCACAAATATTTTAAAACATTCTCCGTTTGGAGAAACACAGGTAGGTATACAGATTACCGATACAATCAAAATAGACTTCATAGCTGCACTGTGCACAAAGCGAAGATATATATTTTTAATGTTGAGCCACAATGAGACCGAAAACTTGCGCAACACGTTCTGTGTGTCTCTCTCAATCTCATGAGCAGATCCGGTTCTACGAGAAAGTTTCCCATATAACTATTTACGGAAATAACCTTACGAAAATGCATACCCTAGGCTTGCCTGATTGAGCGCCTTTAACAATCTACAACCATATATCTGTCATTTATCTTGACGAACTGATGTTGGAATTTTTGTTTTATGCTGGCATTAAGTCGTAACCGATAATTCAAATTGGTGCCAAAAACATCAAGACTAAAAAATCAAAGAGGTACTTTAAACACGGCAGTTAGGACGTCATGCCAGCAAAAGCGAACAAGAAGTTCAGAATAATCAGTAACAAAGTTCATTAAGAGAAAACACATTTGGGATGTTACATTATGACTTTTCACGGATCGTAATGGATCTACTTGGGTTTACCGAATATTGGATCAAATGGTAAGCGTGGAACTTCACCGAGATAACTATTTAAAAAATAAAAACTACAGATACGCACAATTGCAATATGAAAATCATGAATAAAGTGTCTTACCTGCTGGTAGGCGTTGTTTCCGCCTGAACATCAATCCGGTCGAAGACAATATTATCAGGGATCGGTAGGGTTTCGCCCATGGAATCGATCCAACCCTGAAAGTAGGACGCCCAATATGGGCCTTCAAACGCTGTCATGCCTGTGATTATCACCTGGGGCAGAGGTTGGTTGATCGTTAGGAAGTCAGGTGCTCCTGGTATTTCCGACATGTAGTATAAAATCTCCGCAAAGATTCTCTCCAAATAATCGGAATACTCTTCTACAAATGAAAGGAAGAGAATTCCAACGGTTAATTTTCTAATTTCGTTCAATAGTAAATAGGTTAACTAATGGTGAAAATGAAGAGTGGAACTAGTTGTGTCGTACTATCGAAGTATTTATGTATGTGGTATTCTATTGTTGTAATGTATCTTGATCTTGAGTAGATTTTGAACACGTATTACTTGAAGCCAGGATGCCCGTGTACTATTCTTGCGCTAAGAAAATTGTACTGAAAATCATTTTGCCCGAAGGAACACTGAACTTGAGCTGGGTAAGAAATTAGAATTACGTGCAATTGACCCCAGATAAAAGATAATAAGCGATGGGATGGGATACTACTATGTATGTATGACTTTCCAGTAAGAACAACTCGCAGTTGCACGTTGCATGCACAAATCTGTACCTCTTTTAAGAGCACTGGTTATCGTATTGCTAATTCTCAAACTAGAAAACTAATAAACAGTTTGATATTTTTTTCTAACTTTGCATAAATAGTTGCATAAAGACGGACGGAATCACATAGCGTCTTTGTCTTGGATTGAAACGTTACCTTATTGGAAGTTAGACTTTTAGCTAAAAACATTGACGGTGAATATATGCAATAATATATAATAGGATAGTAGTACTGTATTATAACATAATTCATACCTAAGGCATTCTAATCCCTAGTATACCGATTTAGTACAGGCAGACAGATTATTTTCGGATGAGAAATGACAACCTGCTGTCACATTAAATGTAGTATTAAGTTACAACTCAAATCACATACTTTCCAAAACAAGAAACCTAGACACTTTATTTATATTTGGAATGCGGCTCGAAATAAGTGTTATTACTTACCCTCTAATAATGTCCGAGCTAAGATTACAGCTGGTTCTAGCGTAGTCGTGGGAGGATCTAGGACAGCTTCTTGAAATTCGGCGGCCCTGTACAAAAGAAATTACAAACGTTTTCGACTATTCGAACAACAAGATCCAACTTGACATGTGCCTGAATCCCAGCAGGACTAAGCAATTTTAGATGCAATACGGGATAGGCCAATACCAACCATAGAGCAAATTCCGCGATACCAACTGAGTTGGAACCGCTTGATCACCCTCGCCTCGGCGTCCAGTCCCTGTCGCTGAGATTAACTAATGTTGAATAAGGTTTCAAAGTCAGGCCATTCAGCTCAATTTAGGTTTCAAGATATAACGGCTTTTCTGCGACCCAGGGTTCTAAAACGTGAAGAAACATTTCAGGTCAATCAGCTCATGACTCGGATTTGCTTTTTAACGTTTTAGAACTCTAGGACGCAGAAAACCCAATTAATTCATGAAACCTGAATGGACCTAAATTCTGAACCTTATTTATGTTGAATCGTGCTGAGATTGACCTATTACGAATCTTTTCGAGCTTAACCAATAACTAATCTTCCCGAGCTTCACCATATTGAACCCCAATGAATCGACCAATGTTAAACGTTAAACTTGTATTGTATAGTACTAAATTAGTATTATATAGTGTTTAGTGAAGTGAAATTGTATAGGTTCAAACTGCTCAAAGTAGCGCATTCGCATTATGCTAAATTAAATCTCAGGCCATACTTTTACTTGTAAATATTTACAATTGAGAAGGAATGGCGCATCGGAGTGAGTGGGGAGACAGGGGACAATTTGGGAAAGACAATAATTCGGATTCGGATTCGGAATCCAAAAAAGTGCCCTAAATTACTTTGAACACCCAAACTTGTTAATTCTGCTATCGGTGCTTTGGCCTAGGCCCGAGATATAGTCCTTCATCGTAACATTCATTCCCAGGTGGGTGACGACTAACACTGAGCATTTTTTTTTGACTGCCCGCGTTGTTTCGTTTATTCCAACCGACAAACGTATCAACCAGTTGGGAATGAGGATGAGCTTAAATTATTTTGGCAACGAGGTAGTGTGCTAAATAATTAGGATAACTCGAAAATGCAAAAACAAAACGTCAATCAGAGAGGCCTTCCCATCTGATTCAGAAATTCAGACCACCCAAATGCCCAAAAGAGGTATTTTGACCGTTCGTAGAATAGGAAACCTTAGGTGACCCGTCCATTATGAGACATGCTAAGCTTCTCGCGGAATAACTCATTGTCCTAGTAAAGGCGTCGCGCTGTACGCTAGTTATTCCTTACTCAATTTGAGGGAACGTCCTTGGCTTGAGGACCCTGGACTTCACAAAAGTTGTCGACCGGTAAAGCACTTTTCTGGAAGTTGATTTCCTCATTATTGTAGTAGTGATCGGAGCAAAGAAGAGCGTTGTTCAACTGGATTAAAAAAATAAAAAATGCCGAACTTCCTTCTTCCTCGCCTCCTCGCCCGTTGAGCTACTTCCGAGTCCCGGCAAGCCTGTCTGCCAATAAGCTGATTGACCGTTAACTCTTCCATTGAGAACGGACAGTGCAGTGACGACAATTTTTAGGCCCCAGCTAGCTGAGTAGTGCTAATAACATACTAATTTTCAAAATTCAAATATACTGAATGATTAGTATCAATTACATGTTATAATCAATACTAATTACTAATAATGTGTATGCAATGTAGTGAAAATACATATGTAATTCCACCGCTTGGTCAACCTTGCATAGGACTAATTGAGCTTGATTAATCTAGGAAATACTGTGTGCAACATTTAGTGCGCGCCTGATGCTCCGTGTACTTAATATGCTAAAATATTGAAATTAATAGTACTACCGCTTGATTAACGCTGTATATGATTGATATACGCTAAATACTCGATAAAATGGCTTTTGAAATACCTAGCACGCCTGGCGCACATTCTACTGAAAATCCACAAGCAATAAAATAAACGGAAGCAACCGTAAAAACACAGACATATCTAAAACTATACTGGATTTGATGGATTAAAGAATTAAGTCATAACAAAGCACGAAGGAAGCAATGGAAGTGCAGTGTAAGACACACAAAGTATCCATAGGAAACACTAAGGTAAGTAGCACAACAAACACTAAGGAAGCATAAGAACCACTACGAGAGCAATAGAAACACTAAAAGAAGCAAACGCAGCGCTAAAGAACAGTAGCTGCAAATTTAGTTCATATGTGACAAAGCACTTCTAGTCAGTCCGAGGTGAGGGCTGAATTTCCGCGTAATTGAGATATTATCATTATATATGTATATATGATATCATAATCGGGAATGAAAATTTTACCCTACAATCTCGTCCAAGCGTTTATTCATAATTACAAATGTTTTTAATTCACGTGACAACAGATTTGTCAATAGCGTCTTTTCGTAAAAAATCCACCAAAATTCGGGTCATAGGGAATAGAATCAGAAGTAGCTATAGTTTATTAAATCCAAGCATGAGTCTGGTTTCAGAGTATTTAGCACAATCATAACTACTGGTTCCTTGCTCAGAATTGGTTTCTATTACCAGCAAAAATAATCATTTTAAGATAATTTTGAATATTCTATTTGACATGTAAAATTTTAACCTGATTGACTTTAGATGTTAATATTTTTTGCCCAAACTCTTTGTTTTCTTTGCAACAGCCACTTTACCGAGCCACCACCCTTGGAATATATATTTATAAATAATGCAGTCAATAAATCCCTTTAATTTTTTACATTCATTCCAGAGGTTTTCCCAACAAAAGATTTTCCCCGCTTTCTTGCGCGAACTTCTACTGCAATGTTTAATCATTTGTGCTCGTTCTGTACGCGCAGAAACTTCTACTACATACCACACTCGCGCAGTTCACAGACTAAAAGACAAATCACTGCTTTGAAATATGGCCCACACGTTCAGCCTACCCAGAAAACACCCGTTGAACCGCCGCTGATGACATATTTTTTATGCAAAATCCCTACAATGCATTACTTACATGTACTATCTACATACCTACATACATAGTGTACAATATACAATGCGTTTCGTGCTAAACGCCAACTTGCCAATTTCACCGTACACTAAAATTCACTCTCCTGCGTTGTTTACTGCAAGTCAAATGTCGTCTCATGGTCGTGGAGTTGAAGTTGAAGCCTGAGCTGAGCCTCCTCCTCGGCGGCCTGGCCTGTTGCCCGAGAATTTTGAATTTTTGAGCAGTGAAATTATGAGATGATGAGTGAGCTTGATCAGCGCAGCAGTAGTGCTTCATGGGCTTCAAATTCAAGCTACGTCAAACATTCCAGAAATATTTGGCGTATTAAAACTGCTGTAACTTATTAAATAAGGTATAGAATAGTTGGATGGGTCGCCATTTGAGTCCATGAAATGAAGGAATACTGAGTCAGTTGCAGTTTCAATAGAAGAAGTAGCAGTGGTGGTCTAATAATTTAGCAATTAGCTACATATAGAAGGCTTATGTCAGAGTTCAGTTTTTCTTTTTAATTGCTTGAGTTTCCCAGTTAGCTTTCCCTTCTCAAAGTGTAGTAATTAATTTCCAATTTGTCAACGTTCAATCGATTTTAAAGTTATAATGCTCAGCAACCAGGTGAATCGTTAATCTCCATCTGCATAGCATAGCTCATCTCAATTGCTAGGTTAAAAAAAGTACATGTTTATTTGCATAGGATGAATCTTGAGCTTCAGAAATACAGCATTCCTTTATTTACTTGAAAATTATACCTGATCTGCAAATGCAAATTGGAAATAATGCAAGGTCGAAATCAAAGTAACAGTTTGATCTTAATATCATTGTAGCTATCTGCTAAATGTAAGGTTTATTCAGCCTAAGCAAAATTCTCTCATGGTTTGGTAAAATGAAAAACAAGCAAAAGAAAGGATCCAACAGTATATAATACCGTAGCACGTCATTAGGCCCACAACAATAAGGCCCACAGCAATATGGCCCACAACAAAAGACCCACAACAATAAG
>JAQFXY010001523.1:0-10169 GCA_034693865.1 Ceratophysella sigillata | reverse complement strand
AAAACTTTTTTTTCCGAAAAGTTTCAAGTACAGGCTAGTGAATGTTTGTATATGTTTAACGAGTAACATTGATAACCGAAAACTTCTACAGTAGTTTTTTTTATATAGCTTTTCTATTATATAGCTAAACTCTATTATATAGCTAAACTTGCACATTTGACACATTTAACCAGGGCAGGGGCCAATTTTTCTGAATTTAAATTTTCAAGTGGATTTTTATTATTTCTAGGATAAATGACTGATACCTACTTTCAAGTCGCTCATCACATTATAGAAATGGTTGGTGAGTACACTGAAAAAAACCCGGAAAAGGGAAAAAAAATCATGACATCCTTTATGGTGATTGTTGGAGGAGGTACATTATTGGCTGGTACTTTAATGTTTAAACGTTGGAACGCAGCCACAACGCACATGATGTCTACTTTGGCGAAGAGTGGAGTAAGCCAGCTGAAAAGCGATATGGAAAATAAGGTATGCTAAAAGCTTTCTGTTAAGTGAAATTGGCACTCTTTTGCGTTAAGGAGATTATTATTGGAATATCTGAAGTGACTGCCTTGGTTTAGAACAGCAGATTTATTACTTATACATGTTTATTTTTACGTTTAACCTAGATGATGCAGCATCAAGCTGAGCTAAAACTCGCCGCTACAGATTTGAAGACCTTTAAGAGTAAGATCGAGTACTGTGAAAATCAGTTTAAGAGTTTCGACAGGCTTCTTTCAGAAGTGAAGATGGATAGCGATCAAGTGAAACAATCGGTGGCAAAAATGAGCGATGAGCTAAAGAGTATTAAAGAGGGAAAGTAGAACTTTCTTTTTCTTTTTTTCGATTACTTTTCTATTTCCAGTACTGCTTTCACTGTTTCACTATGTAATCCAATAAATTCAATTTTGATTAGGATCATCTATTTCCTAGTTGTTTAAATAAAATGAACCGTACCATCCCTTTACCTTAAAATAATTGCTTTGTATAGATGTACGTCTGAATGTATGTACACTTCTTTTGTATGTAAGTATTCAACCTAGACTTAGTCATTTCGTTTACAAACTTGAGTTCTTAAAATAAATTTTTGATGTAAACACTTACTTCACTTGACCTTAACCCAAAACAAAATCAAATCAAATATATTTGTCATTTCCGTAGGAATTCCTAATGATTATTATACACTTAAGCTTGATACAGAGTTTGGAATTATGCCAGCTTGAATTATGATTGTGAATTGTGATGGAATTGTTGCGGGATTGTTATCTACATACTCCAAAATTATGAATTAACGGTTGTGCCAGGGATAATTCACATGCTGAGGATTTATGCATTTGTGACGTAGGTGGGAATGTTGCACGTCCATAGTTTTGAATTATGCCAGCATAAGAAATTTGGATTTGCTTTCACTTTAAGCCGTAAATTACAGTTTAATTAAAGGCAGAAAGCACTTGCACCCCAGTAGCAAGTCTTCGTGTTAAGATCAGGTTAGGTTAGGAATTAAATGGTTAGTGACAAGTGCAAGTAGCGCTTTATTCGTTGCATGCTAAACCAAAACTGATGTCGCATTTATCCATGTCCTTTAGTGTTGCATTTATCCATGTCCTTCATACCAAATTCTCCATGCGGAAGGGCATATAGTTTGTTAGTTGTGCTAGGAAAAGGTGCATTGCAAGAACATTTGAACTTTGAACGCAGTCAACCTTCTCGTGCTTGTGCAGGCTGCATTGGACACGCATTCGGGTTCTGAAGTTGCTGGGTCTGGATTGCAAGGTGCTGTAGCAAGGATATGTTGTGCTGACTATGACTGCTGACTAATTCAAAGTTCGTATGTGAGTGGATTGGCTAATTACACTTTCCCTCCCTGTGGTGAATAAGGAATTAATTATCAATGCCATGAGGATCACAAAAGCCATGAGCTTTGCATAGCGACGCAACCTTCGTCTGGTTGTATTGTTGGAAACATCCTAATACGAATCGCCGACAAGCTCTTATGACAGACGCATTTAAGCGTTCCCGTTCTTGGGTCCGAGTCAGATTTTAAGAGAAAGCAATTGGCATTTGGTTTACATTTTTGAGTTCCATATTCAATTTAACAAAGTGATTTGGCTTTAATGTAGCGCGCGTTCGTATTCAGATCGTACATCGAACCTGGCAAAGTGGTTTCCATTTTCACTTTCACTGCATTGGCAAGTTAAAGTTTCGCCGTCACATGCTAAAAATAGTTTTTGTCACAAATCTGCTCAGAATCAGAAGTATTAATCGCACAAGCTTCGCTGTTTAACAGAGTTTGACAACGCAGGTTCTGCGGCTAATTGTCGGTCGATTGCCGTCTTTACATGTGTATTTATTCTTTTGTTTACACTCGGCATTCCTGACATACGGTTGGAGTTTAAACCTTCTCCTAACAATGCATTGCTTTCTACAAATGTTCTATGTTGTACACTAATAGAGACATTTTCAGTGAATTTTCATGTTAAGTTAAAATTCTAAACTTTTTTGTATGAGAAAGACCTGTTTTCAAGTTTAGCTGTTTTACAGTTTGGAAACCACGGGACTTATGGAGCAAAAAGCTTGAAACTTGACGTGAAGAGAGTAGAAATGAATCAGTTTCAATTCTGGTTGCTAGATGGCAGTTGAGAGCTTCGCCCAAAGCCCAAGACAAGTACTCATTTAATCCTCGAAGGATATTATATTGGGATTGAAAAAAAAACTCACATGCCGTACAATACTACGTTGTCGTTACCGAAGATATAGGTTTCAGAATTCGAAAAGCAGTAGTTACCACAATCTACACAAGATAAATATGCTGTGTATTGCATTATAAAGTGCGTTATGCTCGTCCCGAGCTTTGTTCCCAGCAGATGTTACATGTTGCATCTCAGCAACACTCATTTACTTCTCCCTTACTGTTCTCTACTCCTAGCGCCCTCGTTTCATAGAAAAATACCAATATTTTCAAAATAACAACACTGCGATTAATTACAAGTTAACGAACGTATTAAATCCTACTTCTTCGCAACGGTAAATCCAAATAGCATGTTCAATACTACGTTACGTTGGAAAGCCATTTGCAATTTTCAAAAAATCTAAATAACATGATTTATAGGATATCCTATCAGTTTCCCAAAACCGTTTTCATTATTAATCTAGGACTAGCCGTTCAAAACCGAGTAGCGATTTACGCAACTCTCTTCAGCTTATTCAGCATTTTATGAGCTGGGTAAAGTTTAGTATTTGTCGTTAGTTTTAAAAAGAATGTTAAGTACGGTAAACCCCGGAATTGGCATCGTAAATTTTCAGTTTAATTTTAGCTAATTTATCTACTTCACAACATTACCGTAGGAATACGTACCTATGCTTAATATTTGGCTATCGATAAGAAAATTTAGTAAAGTTAACTTTTCTGACACAAAGCAGATTCTCCGGCAATCACGAGCATTACACTCCCAACATCAGGATGCAGACTTTGTCTGCGTCATCGGTTATCATTTCAGAACCATAGAAACATCCACAGAAATTTGCAACCCGCATTTTAGAAATTTATAAGAGTCAGACAATCCTGATTTCTCGAACAAGGATCTCCACATTCGAGAGTGCAGTGATCTAGGACGTTGAACTTCGTTCCTTCATCAAAACATAAGCTGGCAAACCGCTGCTTTGAACGGGCTCAAAACACGTTAAGCTCTTATGACATGACTAGAGTTTAAGCTTCGCAACGATGTAATATGCATCATGGTTATAGGTCAAGAGAATATTACACGTGTTAACCCACAGCTGCAGGTTACTTTTCTCATATTATTACGACAGAATCTATTAAAGTAGCTTGGAAATATATTGTAATACAAATTGCAATACGCTTGATAACTCTCAAAATCGCAAGTCCTAACCGTTTGCTGTGAACTCCACTGAAGTTTAATATAATATAGCAGCCATTCAAAGAGGCCATATCTTTTTCATCATTCCATTTAAAACCCGTTCGGAAAAATCCGACTGATCACCTGTTATATTCCGTTACTCTATATAATCTATGTCCATAATGTTCATAATGACGAGCTTAATTAAGTTGGACAGTCAATCATCTCCATCTGAAATTTTTAGAATTGTTCTGGTTTGGCAACAACGCAAACAGTGTTAAACATTAACGGCATTCAAACAGATATACTGAAGTGTTCCTATTCGTGCATCAATCAGGTAGTATGAAACGCAAAAAGTGCTTAGCATTGACTCAAAATAGAAAACTTTACCATTCACGTGTTAAGTAAAAAGGGTCTGTTCTGTTGGCGATGGTTTGCATTAAAAGGTTCTTGTGCTTCAAGGCTTGGTAGGGCTTTTATGTGAGTTGAAGGAATCTCACTGTTCAAACACTGAACTGACAGAAAAAAGTCATTGACGTCAGTCAGGGCTCTCCAAAATAGAAAAAGGGGCTTGTCATGCAGGTAGGCGCTGAGTAAAAAAGGGTATGTTTCCGATGGTTTGGCTAAAAATGTACTAGTGCTTCAGGGTTTGGGAGGGCTTTTTGTGTGTGAAAACAGAACAGGCCTTTGCCTTACAGAAGCATGCTCTGATTTGACTTTGTGGTCTTTGAGATTTCGTGGTGGAAGGACGTCTTATTTTCTTCTCTTGGTAAGGCCTTGTGCCGTGTTCTTTAGAGTTAACGTAATGTGGGGTAGACTGACATTGTTAAGCATTACCGACTTTAGAGTGCCATTTTTTACTTAAATTTGCACTTTAGAGTGCCATTTTTAACTTTATCTTTTTACTTTACGTTGCACTTTTCTAGCCGGTAATGCTGGACAATGCTAAGGGAGGGCTGGTGGGGAAACTGTAACTGCGCTCGGCCTAGGTGGTAAGCCTTGACCTCTTCGGAGGGTGGGAACCCTAAGCTGAACGCGAGTTAGTTAGGTGACCAGATCTGGTTGCCTAACTGCTTGTTGGCCGAGCAATGCTGCAGCTGTACCCACCAGTTAACCTTCGGGAGGCCTCTACTTGCAAGCTAAATGGCAAACGCTCGAAGTTTGCTGTCTATGCTTGTTTGTACATAGGGTAATAAGCAACGAGGCATACCTAGGATTAGAAACCTAAGGTGCCTCGTTGAACAGAGGAAGTCCACCGCGGCAGCTACCGGTACCCGGGTATTTTGGGGAAAGTATGCCCAGCAGCGGCTCGTAAGGATGACCTCTTCCCGGGAATAGGTGTTAGGTTGGGTGAGGTTAAAGTCAAATTGCATTACAAAAGCTAGTATTCCGTCAATTCGTCATAAATATGCATTCTTCAGGCTCTTCGTAGGTTAGCTAGTTACCGGTACCCGGGTTTTTTGGGGAAAGTATGCCCAATGATAGGGACATCCGTCATAGAATGCATTCCACAGACTCTGGGTTGGTTAGCTAGCTATTTGTACACGCTTATTTGTTTGGAAAGTATTCTGATGTTAGCTATACTACATTCGTCATAAATGTGCATTATCCAGGCTCGTGGTAGGTTAGCTAGCTGCCGGTACCCGGTTTTTTTGGGGAGTATGCCCAATAATAGGAACATCCAAAAATGCACTGCACAGACTCTTGGTCGGTTAGCTATCTACTGGTACCTGTTTTTTTGGGAAAGTATACCGAATATTAGGAACATTCGTCATACGGGCTCTGTGTATGTTACCTGGCCACCGGTACCCGGTTTTTTGTTTGGAAAGTATTCCAATGTTAGCTATACTACACCCGTCATAAATATGCATTCTCCATCCTCGTGGTAGGTTAGCTAGCTACCGGTACCCGGTTTTTTGGGGAAAGTATGCCCGATGTTAGGAACATCCAAAAATGCACTCTACAGACTCTTGGTCGGTAAGCTAGCTACCGGTACCGGTTTTTTATTCGAAAGTGTGCCCAATCTTAGGGACATCTGTCATAAATATGCAATCTACATGCTCTGGGTATGTTACCTAGCCACCGGTACCCGGTTTTTTGTTGGGACAGTATTTAAATGGTAGCTACACTATATTTGTCATAAATATGCATTCTACCGGGTCTTACAAGGATAGCTAGCTCCGGTACCTGGGTTTTAGTGGAAAGTATGCCCAGCTGTGACTGTTGAGTATGAATTCTTCCATGAGATAGGTGCAAAGTTTGGTAATCCAGAAATTGCATTGGACAGTCCAGTTATTAGCAAGCTTAACCCATCCAAAACTTGAATTACTTGACTTGTAAAGACTTGTATTAGGTTAACTACGTCCATCATAATTTAGGTAGTTTAGCTTGCTACCGGGTTTTTTATGGAATTATGCCAAGAGCGGTTTTTCAGTATGAATTCTTTCATGGATTAGGTGCACAGTTGGGTCATCCGTGTATTGCATTGAACACTAGATATTACAAGTTTACAGTAGTACTTCACAATATGCATTACATGGTCTCGTCTTAGATTAGCTATGGCTTAGGTTGTCTTAGGTTAGCGAAGAACAACATTAGAATATATTGGGATTAAGTATAAGGAGGAAAGTATTTAACTAATTAAATTCTTATATTCTGTATATTTTGCTTTTATATAGAAAACATGGCTACTTTGTCGAGATTCGCGGCATTATTCGAGGAATCCATAATTGGAGGAGTTGAGGTCACTAGATGCACAATACAACGTTTACATCTAAGCGTACAGGGAGTTCCTGAAGAGTACTTGCTGATTGCAATTGCAGGTTAGTATTTAATTAACACTTGGTTTGGCCAAATATGTAATAACTTACAGTTCTACATATACTTAGGTTCAAATTTGTACCTATTTCAGATATCTTGGCTGAGGAACCTGAAAATGTTGAACTTTGGAATTCATTCTTGACCTATCATCCCACTTTCAATTCCGGATCTTGGGAGAGGGTGTATTGGAGACTCAAAGATATTGTCGCCAAAAGCCTTGGAGAAGTATCACCGGACAAGGCCCTTAACTCTACTCGTTTTGCTGTTAACGATACAGGTAATTTCACGTTTCTTTGTGTTAGGAGTATTCCGTGATGTGCGGGTAATTGTAATTTATTATTTATAATGTCCTATTCTTTTTTTTGTACAGGCTACTTCATTGACCTAACTGGAGGACTTTTGCCGTTACAATTTGACCAGGAAAAGATGAGGCAGCAGTTTCTTCCAAATAATAATAAATCAGCTTATTTGGAGAAGAACATTCAGGAAAAGCTTAGGAACGACTTGCAGCGTGGTTACTTGGCTCTGTTTTTGTTGAAGTTATTCGAAGCTCTACCTCATGACAAACAGCCAATAGCAGTGCACTTGCTCTTTTCGAAGGAAACCTTGAAGCTTGTTAGGCAGCTGCTAGGGACTCCAAACGAATTCGGTAGATCCATCTGGATAAAACCTCTCTGTCTTCCAGAACATTTCAAGGAAGCATATCCTAGGGCCAGCTATATAGGTCCTCACCTTGAAGACTGCTCTATTGTGGAGCAAAAATTCATTGTGTTTGGACAATCAATACATAAAACAACAGCATTGAAGGGTATTATGATACGGAGCCTCAGAAACGGAGGATGCAGTAGCTCATCATCCAGGACTAGTACTCCCTGCTCGTCGTTGTCTGAGCAATCATGTCGATCTGACTTGACCACAGAATCTCGATGCCAGCTCGTTCAAGAGCGATCAAAAGAGTTCAACCGTAAGCGTACACCATCTGCCTTAGACAACGACATTCGTGCCAAAGAAAGAGAACTCGCTAGCTGTTTAGAGGAGGTTAGAAGAGCGGAGATATTCCTGTCGAAAGCGATAGAGAAAAAGAAGACAGCGGAAGTTCAACTCAATGAGCTCAACGCTAAGAAGGAAGCAGATCACTATTCCTCCAAAATTATTCAGGAAATATGCACTGCGGGCGTCCAAAATTCACTTTTCTCAACCGGAACAGAAACAGAAATAAAAGCAGGAATACTAAAAAACTATTATTTGTATTTAACTAAACGTCCTGCTCAGTTGGACAGGAGCATACATGGTGCGTCAAAGGTTGCCACAAACGAAGCCATTCAGAATGAAGAGGTTAATTTTCGAATTCTAGAGAGAGGGATAACAGCGTCTCCATTATTTCCACCAATGACGAAAAGAAAAGCACGAAGTGACACTTTTTTGTCTTCTGCATTCGCACCAATTGCCAAACGTCCAGCAACTAAGACGACTATGAAGTCTTTGGACGGCGAACAACGGTTTCCAGGCAATCAAAGGCTTCAATTTAAAATCCCTGTAGTAGCTTCGACTTTTTCAAACTCTGCTAGAAAAGTCACTTCAGAAGAACTCCAACAAGTTTGTGCTGATCTGAACCTTAGCGACTCAGAAGCTGGGAGCCACATTATTTCTCCTGACCATGATACTCTGGCCATCAATGTGGTAGAAGGTGACACGTTAGGAGTAGCTTCTACTTTTTCAAACTCTGCTAGAAAAGTTACTTCAGAAGATCTCCAACAAGTTTGTGCTGATCTAAACCTTAGCGAATCAGAAGCTGAGAGCCGCGTTAGTTCTCCCGACCGTGATGTTCTGACCATCCATGTGGCGGAAGGGGACACGTTAGACCTTCCAGTCACAAAAAAGCACAAAGATGCCTAATTTTCTAGTCGTTGCTAGTCTTGCAAATTTGTGATTCCTAACTAGTCAAATAGTATGGAAATTTTTAATTAATTTGTTCAATTGACCTTTACTTTTAATTGTAAATTTATAATTAATTTGTCGTATCGACCTTAACTTGAATTATTTACCTGTGATTAATTTGCCTGTACATTACCTATAAAAGCAAAAAATCAAAAAAAAAATTCAAAAAAAAAAAAATCAAAAAAAAAAAAAATTCAAAAAAAAAAAAAAAATTCAAAAAAAAAAATCAAAAAAATCAAAAAAAAAAACAACAACAAAATAACAAAAAATCAAAAAATTAGGGGCATTAGTCTAATAGTTTAGAAATTTTTAATTAATTTGTTCAATAGACCTTTCCTTGTAATTGTACGTGTATCATTAATTAGCCGTAAAGACCTAAACTTTAGCTAATTTTTTAAAATTAATTTGTCCTATAGACCTTAACTTGACCTAAAAATGTATAATTACTTGAGTTAAATATTTATAATTAATTTGTCGTATGGACCTTAACTTGAATTGTCTAACTTTAATTAATTTATCTGTACATTACCTAGAAAAGCAAAAAAAAAAATCAAAAAAATCAGAAAAAAATCAAAAAAACACAAAAATTCAAAAAAAATTAAAAACATCGTAAAAAATCTAAAAAAAAAACAAAAAAAAAACAAAAAAAAAATTAGGGGCATTAGGCCTCGTAGTACACCTTGCCTAGTGTGCTTGTTTAATTGTGCCGGGCATTGTGTGCTACGAGGGCTTCAATCAATCATCATGTTCAAGAGAAGAATCAAAAGTTCTAACTATTTATACTAAAGTTAACATAGTCATTCTTTATGCTCGACTGACACCTGTTTTTGAACTTCCTGAACGAAAGTTACACTTTTTGCAATGCTTGTTTCTGATGTATCTGTTCTACAGGAGCCTGCATCTGAACATCTGAAACCGACATTTCTACTGCATCGCCACGTTTTGATACGATCTAATTTTGATCAATTGAAGCCAGTTTCTGAACGGAAGTTTTTCTTTCATCAACTCTCGCCTGGGATTGTTGCTGTTCAACTGAAACTTGCTGCTGAACGGAAGCCGCGACTTTTTTAGTTATTGCTCCTGCTTGTTGCTAGATTGATTGAACTAGCATTTCCGCCTTATCATCGCCAATTTTTGATTCAGCTTGGTTCGGTTAGGTTAACCCTGATACGGCCGGTACAAGAACATCCTTTTATTCACCCGGGCTGTTATAACCCTGATACGGCCTGTTACCGCCACTGGCGGTAAATTTGTTATTATGACATGGAAAAAGTAAATGCGGTTTGGAAGAATCGAGCCTAGGCTGGTCTAAGTAGCAAATCCTTTAAAAAAAAATAAGCAATGGCCTAGAAAAAGTAAATGCGGTTTGGAAGAATCGAGCCTAGGCTGGTCTAAGTAGCACATCTTTTCAAAAAAATAAGCAATGGCCTAGTTGCACTAGGCCACCATGCCCACTCCACCACCCTGCTGGTTTGTGAGCCTATATATGATGTATATGGAGTCTGGTTCTGGTCGTGGTCGAGTGAGGACGTGTTATCTCGCTCCGTAAGGTTGTTTGATAGTAATAGGTTA
>JAQFXY010001522.1:0-10169 GCA_034693865.1 Ceratophysella sigillata | reverse complement strand
ATGTAGCGTGCGTCTGTTAAAGATTTTAGATAAAAGCAATGCAAATATTGACGTGCCAAACAAACCGCTAATCAGCCGTTGTCAAAGTTAAACAAACACTTTTTGCGCATGTGCATTTTTTTCGAAGTTAGGTTCCGTTTAATCTTCCGTTTTTGCGTTACCAATTAATTTAGCATTATCTGTATACAAAAATTTCACCGCTGACATGTGACATGCTATTGGAATAACCCAAGAGATAAATATATGTTAAAAACTGTTGCGCATACCCTGAGAAACCCGGGGATCGAACCCCGTACTGATCAGTTTGCAAGCCAATGCTTTAGCCTCGCGGCTACTCGAGTCTATGTATTCAACGCATGCATAAGAAACTATCTTCATTCTCCTTGACAAGACTCAAACTATGTTTAAGTTGGAAAACTCAGCGCTCTACAATCTATGTACTACATGTACAAGGAAGTGAGTGCCGTACAAACTCTGACTCTTGCTTCACTTCAATAAAATACACATAATAATTTCTGTATTGGTGCTTTACTTGTTTTTGATGACAGATTTTCTATCTTGTATTTGTAGGACTAGGTCGGATTAAAAAGCATTGATATCATTGAACGATTCGGACAGACTACATTTAGTGGCCGTTCTAATAATTGGCAATTCTCAAAAAGGTGGTTCAAGGAACAAATACTACTAACACCTTTTCTAAATGTAATAGATTTTCTGGAATTAGCCAACCGCTTTTGGTAATGCAGTATTGCTTTGTTGTGACAATTTACACTGCTCCATTGTTTGATTTTACGGCATGTAGGTACGCAAATTGATGAACTGCGCCAGTACGGTTCTAAATGTTGTTGTTAAATCAAAATATTAAAAGCTAGAAAAAATTCCAATTTGGTAACTGGACAGCGCAAAGCACTTACTATTTACGTAGTACGTACATTGGTGATTAGTAATTGTAATTACAAACGGCGTTTGGTCAGAGTTATTAATCGTGTGCACTTGCATATCTAATAGTAGCAGAGCCACGAACCAGTGCCATCCACTGATCTGTGTAAAGTCTGTGAAGTAGATAGAACTTGTATGTAATTTAAAACAAATTTCCAAGTTTTCAATATAGATTTACTCAAATTACTAACAACAACAAATCATAAGGAGGATAAAACCTTCGGATTGAGGATTGAGAGAAAGATGAGCCACTACCCAATAGAAAATACATACACGATTAAAAAAATACATAGAAGCTCGTTATTGGTTAAGATTTGGGACTTGTGGAATCCTAGGTAGGGGCTTCAGCAGGTCATCAGATTGTGCTTTACTTAAAATAATGCTTAAATACTATCTGATTTTAAATAGTAGGTACACCTTTCATGTAGACCTTAAAACAATTAATTTCAATCCCATACCAAGTCCAAGATAAAGAATAAAAAGAGAGCTAAAACTTTATTTACTTGACTAGAAATTAAAAAAAACTGGCCCTCATCTGTGTAACAAAGACTTATTACAAACTCTTACATTGATGTGGACATTATGATTTCTTAAGATTAGTAACATGAACAACGGACCACGTAACATTCTGTATTTAAGTCCCAAGTATATATGTAGTTGTTGACTAGAGATACTTAATTAAAAACAAACAAAAACACATAACTTTAACAGATTTAAAAAGTAAAACATAAGTCAAATATTAACAACATCAAAAACAATATTATAATACATAAAAATAAAATACTAAATATCTTCTTTGTACTACTACTACTACTAGGTATAATGCTAAGGAACTCACATGATTCATATTCATACTAAATGCACGTGATGAATTTTTAAATCTAAGTATTTGCAAATTAAAACACATAGTAAATTGAACAAATTCAGAACAGACGCTAACTTCTTGCAGACTGAAGTGACGCTTAAATTGGTTTTAAATCTACCGAATTAATCGAAGAAATTCATTCCCCATTCTGCATAAAAATAGCCAGCCTGTTTCACGAATTACAATTATCACCTACGTCTCAAACCTACAGTCATTCTCAAACAATAATATCAAAACCAAATGCTGAAATACTACAAATATTTTATTTTTGGTTGAATAGCTAATTTCTACGGTTTTGAAACTAAAAAATACATTAGTTACACGAGGCCTCGTGAGGTCTGTAACTTTTTTAATAGTATATAAAGATTATTATATTATATTAACCGAAGATTCTTACTACTCTGAATGGTGTATTCTCTACTCACGCATTATTAATGTTGTTCCCTGGGATTTAACGGGATTTAATCAAAATTGGATTTAGAGTGATTTAATGGGATAAGGGTGTGATGGGATTTAATTAAAATGTGATTTTACAAATTTGAAAGTTGTAAAATCACATAAAATCCAATTTTGTGGTGGGATTTAATAGCCGAAGTGGGATTTAAGGGAACTGCGAAAAATTATATTTCCTATTTACTTGGGCTTGATTAAATCCCATTAAATCCCAGGGAACAACTCTGAAGTAGGATTTACAACAACTCTGCTCACGCAGATATGCTGATTACATGATCACTCAGTCATGAACACAACATCCTGTTCTCACCCATGCTTTCGTCCTCTCTTCACCAACAGCTTGGCTTGATCCTCCTGCAACCAAGACTGAAGTCGAAAGAGGGTATATTTCGGGATGGTGTTGAGCAGAGTGTATCTTATATTATTCAGGGAATTAGTACACGCCTCCCAATTTGAATCCTCCTCCTGTTCATTGGTGAATAGTTGCTGGAAATCAATGTCTATTGAAATTCCCCGCTTGGTCTTGGTCTTTAATTTGACTAAGCATTCCAGCTTGAAGACACGATCTTGATCCCCAGCCTTGTTCCATCTGGGATCTCTGTTTGAATAGTATTCAGTCAATCTTTCCTCCACCAACAGTGGGTCCAATAGGCCTGACCTAGAACCAGAAACAATTTTGAACAATCAGGTTTAATTAATATTTACATCTATGCTTTTTAATTTAATTTTAATTGTTATAATGGTTAAATTTTAAAGAAAAACAATTAAGAAAAATATAAACTCCCCCTAGCTACTACGTATATCAGTTCTGCTGGTAGCACAAATTGCTGATATAAGGACGGACCTTGTAAATATCCTATTCCTGATGCCAGATGTCAGATGCATGTATAAAGTACGTAGATAAACTAGCATTTGTCGTGCCGCTTAACTTAACGCTGCATTGCATAAACGTTTGAATACAAACCCCAACGAGACTGATTTATTGCGTAGGGTGGACTGGGCTAGTTTATAATAGCAAATTAGATTACCCATTGCGTAAGTCCTCCACTTTCACTTGATTCCTTAATTTGGACCGAAATTCCCAAATCCTACTAAGTCCCGTGCAAACCAGGGCCAAATCACCTTCGTCCATCCAGTCGTCCGAAATCTCGTCCAATTTCTGCTTAAGTTTAGTAGTAGACGTAGTTGCAGGATCCCCCCCAACCTTACTTGGTGGGCTACTTGAACTCTGACCCGATGATGAATCACTGCTTTCGCTAGTACAACCGAAGCCGGAGTCAGTCTGGTGTGCGTCCTCCTCACTTCCCAAACCGACAACTTTTTCCATAACGACGCTCAGTTTGCAGGCCTTAATGAAAAACTCAGCCATCAACTCCCGCATGAACTTGGCCCAGATTAATTTCCCTTTTCGAATCACAGCCCCTTTCCCTAATCCAGAACAACGGAAAGCTTCTCGAAACTGGTCCTTGAACTCGTCCGAAGGCACAACTGTCAACGTAGTGTCGAAATTGTCCCAGCACGCTTCGTGATCTCGATTAGTCGTTACTTGAAGCTCTTCCAGGAATTCCTCCACAATAGTCTCTTCCTTATCCCTGAGATGACGTTTTTCTCTCCTTCCCAATCCATTCGGACTTCCAGACTGCAGATGGCTCAGAGGGAAGAAAAGATCCATAAACTGGAATTTCGACTGAAAAGTAATCTCGCTCAGTCGGATGTATGTCTCAGCGCATGCGATACGGAAACGATTGTAGATATCAGCCGGAGTTCCTTTGGTTACGTTGAAATTGAGCACAAATGGATCCTGAACACAGATTGACACTCTATACACGTCCAATGGAGCACAGGCCAAAGTCTTGTAGTACTCAAACTCCGGTTCAGGCAATTCAATTTCAGTCCCTCGCTGCAGATAATCATCAGACCAAAAGTATCTTCGGGGAATGATTTTTCCAGCCAATCCGGAGATTACAATGCAATTCAAATCGAGACGGAGGTACATCTCAAAGAATTCCATTGCTAAGTCGAGGACTTGTGAAGCTGCGGTTACTGCATGCGGTTCGGCTCCATCCCTTCGTATGTATTTTGATACAGCCCGAATGTCATCATTAAACGCACAGTTCCATCCATCAATAATCATAGGCTGCACACCCTCTTGCAATTGATGCACAGAAGGAACAATCCCTTTCTTGGCCAAAAAGACGATGACCATCAAGGCGAGGGCGTAGTTCTTGATCAAATGTGACCCGCTTAATTTATGAAATCTGGCCCAGTATTTTACGATGAGCATCAACGGCTTGACTCTTCCATCCAGACGAATATAAAAATCGACGAGTTTCGAGTTTTGAACGGAAATCATATTTGAGAAAGCCAGGTCGATTCGAATTCCGGACGAGCGATGGTTGATACGAACAATTGGAATCCTTGCTCTGCTAATGGTTACCATGTAGTTGAACTTACAGTTCGGACCATTGCCCGTTACAGAATTTGAACGAAAATAAGCGGAGCTGATTGATGTTTTCTCCTGGTCTGTGCGGGCAGGCGGGAGAGTTTCTAAAAAGTCATCACAGACAATATTCAATATATTAAATCGAAATTTAACTCCTTATTTTGCGCGCCATTCCTTTTTCAAATGATGCTGTATCTGTGTTGGCAACTAAAAAACACTCTAACTCACACATGCTAAAATTATAGTTTATAATTTAAAAAGTTTCATAAAAGTTTCTCTTACTGTCAAGTCAAGTCAATGCTTTAAGTCTATGTAGG
This sequence comes from Ceratophysella sigillata, assembly GCA_034693865.1. Taxonomy (NCBI): domain Eukaryota; kingdom Metazoa; phylum Arthropoda; class Collembola; order Poduromorpha; family Hypogastruridae; genus Ceratophysella; species Ceratophysella sigillata. The sequence goes on along the minus strand of JAQFXY010001522.1, from coordinate 5,152 downwards.
TAATATATACTTTGTTGTATACTTCAAATACTCACTGATGCTGCCACGCTACGCTCTCTTTGTTCTCAACTTGTGGCAAGTAATAATTATTTTTAAATCACCAACTGCTTACCACAATAATGATCCGTGTCGACGTGGATATCTAGATCCGAGTCTCGATCAGCGAGTTGCATAATATACGACCCGAAAGTATAAATCTCCGACTTGGGAAACCGAGTTTGAATGACACGCCGTAAATCTTTAAGCACTTCTCTTCGAATCTCCATACACACTTCGCTCAAGGTCGTTCCATTTACAAACTGCCACAGTTGAATGTCTAAGGGTAAGTCAGTACCGCCGGATATTAAGTCAACATGACGCTTGTGAAATGGATCAGACGATTTTAAGTCCAATTCACCAGCTACTACTGATAACAAACTGGCCCCTGTAAAATCCAGACAAAGACGCGTGTTTTTTAAAGCGTAAAACAAATTACGTACAGAAATACAAATATCATAAATGGTATATCATAAATAATTAGGCTCAGGACCGGTTAAAATCAAAAGATCAACTCACATTCCTTGGGCGTGATGTCAATCTTGGGTTTAATTACCAGTTTCGAGCCATTGAATGTTTGCTCTTGACCAAGAATACGTCCAATTAGATTTCTGAAAAATAAACGTAATAAATAAATAAACGTAATAAAAAAACATGGTAAAAAACACCCAAAGGACTAACGATCCCTTTACATAAATCGTACCATTACTATTGTCTCTTCGTATGTCCTCTATATGTAATATAGAAATGCTGAACAGATTTGGATGCCCAATACCTTACAATTTACAATAGAATTGCTATGGTCATCCCGTTGTGGGTTTTTCATTGACCCCTCACCCCCAAAAACTTGGAACCCCAATACATTGTAATTTAAATTTTAGCACTTGGTTTTTTAAAATGCATTATGTTATTGAAGCATATTTGGAACAGCAGAATACAACCATGCTATTTTGAGCCCTATGTGACTCATCGTTGACACGGTTTGGTTATTTGGGATTTGTGTACCTATATGATGGGTGTAAGTAGCACAGGGCTACATTGTGATGGCTTCGATGGATACTGGGATACCCATCATTAGAGGTATAAAAGGTGAAAAAAATTGTCCCCGCGAGCTAATGGACGGATTTAGCTGAACGATAGTGTATATTTTTTAAATATTTTGGGGCCATCCACTAGGTGAGTGGGGGTTTATTGACATTGGACAACCCCACTACTTTGACCCTGGGTCAAACTTGGTCAAACTTATTTTTTAAATGTATTTCAAAATGAAGCATAAGATCAACAGAATGCAACTTGTAACCCGTGACCATTTAGTGTTGACCGGGGGTGGTGGGGTAAAAATCCGATTTGTTATTTGTTATTTGACTACCTACGGTTGTAAAAACCAGGGGGAACATGGTGCTGGCTACAATTGCCCCCCAGAGGCGCTGAAGGGTAAAAAAACTTTAACACACTTCTTTCGAAACAATTGCAGACCGATTCTGATCACAACTAGCTTAAAATTTTGATAATTTTTGGGGTCATTCCGTGGTCGTGGATCGGTAACTCTCTCGTGCTACATACAATTGGCTCATACCAAAAACCCCAATTACTCCAATTCCAATAAACAAACAGACATACTTACCGGCTTCTGAGTTGCACTACTGTGAATCTCCTTGAGCTATCAACCACAAAGTCAGACACAACTCCAAAAGTGTCGACGAATTCCAAAGCCTCGAGTGTTGTTAAATTTTTGGGTGGCCAATCCATAATGACAACACTCCTCAGATCAGCCTCTTCCGGCCAAGAACAGAACGTCTTACTAACTTCCTCCTGATGTTGAGCAGAAGCCAAGTGAGCCGACAACAATTCCATCTCGGAATAAAACCCTGCTGAGGATGATTTCGAACAATATGACCTGGCTTTTAACATAATAGCAGGATTTAAATTGACATGCAGCGTCACGTAACCTAACCTAACATAACTTTAAACGAGGAATGAGAAATAATGCAATTAATTACAAACTAAGTAGTAAGTACTTAACCTAAACTAATAACAACTAACCTTTGACTGTTGGGGCTCAGCTGCAAATGACACTTATTTCACTTCGTTAGCTGGGTGTTTCATTCCCAGGGAAACGGACTGACAACTCGCCCACACCGTCCTCCGTCCGTGTGTCAAAGTCAAGAGCTCAACTCAGCAGGATACAGGTGGTCGATGTTGGATGTTCGAATTTTTTTAACGGTTTACAGCAACAGCAGCTGCTATGCTGCTATTTGCTGGATGCGGCAAATAGAAAGTCAACCGGCGGACATGTTGTGAAGGTTTAGATTTTTGAAAAAGAGAAGGGGAGGAAGAGGAGCGGAAAATATCATTACAGGCATGGAGAGCGTGCGTGACATACACAACGGTGATGCTCCTTTTACTCAGCACAGAAGAAACTTATTCTTCACAAAATTAAAAGCTTTTAATTTTGAAATTTTTAAAACCGGAATTTGTACAGTTCATTGAGTATATTTTTGCGGTAATTGTGCCATAAGATAATTTTTAAAATGTGCAACGTATCTCCTTAATTTCCATAAAAAAAACAATTTTCCTCCATGCTGCACACCACCACCACCACCATGAGAGAATTGCCGCAAGTGACGTCATTGCTATACCCTATAAGCCGATCCCCGCTCATGGCCTTATTACTTCTATTTACCTTGTAGAAAGTCATAGTCATAGTAGTCCAAGCATGAAAAAAGGTCACCAATTTGAGACCACAATCACAGCTTGTAGATGGCGTAATCACGTTTTAGTTTGTTCGAGCCTTCGGCCTTCAGCCAACCGCTCCTGACCTAATCAAACTAAAACCATAACCGACTTAAACAAAACGACATTGAGCCAGCAGTAGTGCTGCGCAAGATCCGTTCAGGCCGGAATCGGAGTCGGAGTCGTCCGGATCCGATTCCGATTCCGGTTCCGTGGCCGGACTCGGATCTGCGCAGCACTAGCCAGCAGTGACTACATGCATGTTGATTTATATCTGTTAACGGTTATTGTAATTGGCGGTTATTGTAGGTTGGCGATTTTTGTTTTGGCGGTTTTTGAATTGGCGGTTTTTGTCGTGGCGGTTATTGTTTTGGCGATTATCACATGGAAGGGTTCGAGTAGTAATGGGCAGGGTTGCGGATTATTACCAGTTTTTTTTTTCTAACACATTAGTGTTGTAAATGTAAAATTATTTTACTTTTGAGAGATTGTACACATATCCTTTACATTCATAAGTCTTTATTCAAATTATTTCTTTTTATAAGTCTTCATCCTAATTCCCGTTTCGCCATCTAACTCCTGTATCCATGGGTGTGTGGTTGTAAAGTTCTGTTAGTTTTGTATAATATAGGGTGGATTGCACGAGCATTACGTAGCGACTAGTTAAACTAGTTTATCAGATTTTAAACTATTTAATATGTTTGGTTTTGTTTTTTTTCTTTATTTCTTTATAGGGGGAGGCCCCAATTACTATGTCATACCTCCTGTGTATAATTCTTCATCCTATAATCTGGTATTAAGGGTATGTGATGCCGAATTCTTCATCTGATTAACCTTAGCGAACCAGCGTAAACCCTGGTACCATTTACTCGGGCACCAATTATTCAATGTGGCTGATATAAATTGTCACTTGATGTTAAAGACATACGGTACGAAACTGTGGGCTTGGTTTTTCGATTTTCAGGTTTAGTTAATTATGATTAGAAGATTTGTGAATGGGCTGATTTTGTGGGCAAAATTGCATGCTGAATACATGGAATTAGCTTGGTACCGATTTCTTGGGCACCAATCAACCAATTTGGCTAAATTATATTACCACATGAAGCAGGATCACATGCACTCGACAGCTGTGGGCCTAGTTTTTCGAATTTTGTTTTCTGTATAATTTAAATTACCAATATAAGTTAATATGAGACAAGTTAGCCAAGGAGTTGAGATTACGAGATTGAAAGAAACGCGGGAGAAGGGAAACGGCAACGCGCCAAACTGAGTACCACTACAGGCAGGCGGGCGAGGCAAGACACATCAAGACAAAGAACGCTCGTGTTTTACTGTTTTCGGGCCTCACAGCGATCCACGCGGAGAAGTCAAACCTCAGGCCAACCGAGCTCGGCATGACATATCCTTAACCATAACTGTCACTTATGGTAATTAACCTTAAGATCCATTTTACTATTCCCCCCTGACTATGCGACATATTTGTACATGTTTACTTTCAAACTAAATCAAACCACATCTTAAGTTCTTATACATTTTATTATTATTTTGTTGATGAGGAAAGAAGTGCTTGTTGATATTATTTATATGGATGTTGATGATGACGAGATGATTTTGGGAACAAATCAACCACGAATGCAAATTGACCAGGTAAGATTTAAAACACCACTCTGGCCAAATTGCATCGCTTGGCCGCAGCCCCCTTATGTGGGTATTCTGAAAAAAACATATTTTTGTTACAATTTTGGAAAAATTTACAAATGCAGTTCAACTAATTATGCCTATTTCAGAGGAATTACCAAAAAACATTTTGTGTATTACTTATGCTAAATGGGTACTGCGAAATTTTATTGCCACGAGGCCGGCAGGCCTCTCGGAATTAATATAGTTTATTTTTAATATTGTTGACGATTTGTGTTGGTGTGTTGGTGTTGAGGTCGCTGGTTTCGACTTATTAATATTATTGAGATAATTATATATTGTTGTTGTGGAGGGGAATAATCAGTATACACTCACACTCAACTACACACACTTGCCTAACTATACTTATCATTGTTGTTGTTGTTGTCGTCTTCGTCTTGACACAACTACCGAGTCTGGACCAAACTTCTCCTTGAGAACTCGGATGATATGATTTGAAAACTATGTGCATTTTAAAAAACTACTATCAACACCCCCAATTATTAACAACAACAACATCATTGTTTATTAATTTAATTAAATTGTAGTGATATTTTATCTTCTCATACCCCAAACTCGGACGTACGCAACCACTCAAGTCTTGGTAGAACCATAATACCATTCCTTGCAGAATGGTCGGTAACTGTTGCCGTCTCAGTGCCGTACATGGTTGTCAAGGATAACTTTTTCAATCCTATTTGCATTC
>JAQFXY010001521.1:0-10180 GCA_034693865.1 Ceratophysella sigillata | reverse complement strand
CCTTATTGTAGTGGGCCTTTTGTTGTGGGCCATATTGCTGTGGGCCATATTGGTGTGGGCCTAAAGACATGGAAGGATTTATATTACCAAGACAAATCTTACTTACTACAGAAGCACAGCTGTCTGCGAGACGTGGGAAAGCAAGAAAGGTACCAGTGAAAAAGTTTCCTTTCTACCGTTTGACCTCAAACAGTAAACTGTGGTCAGGGTCAAATTAGTTCATGCGTTCGATTGAAATTCCAATAGTAAAAGTTTGGTTTGCAGACAGCAGCAATTTGCAATTTTGGAATTTTTTTACAAGCAAATTCTAAAAAGTTGACCAGTGTCCATTGTTAATATCGGTACAACACACATAGAGAATACCGTTCTTCGCTTTGTTCCTGCATGTATTGCTCAACAGTCCGCCGTGAACAGTGCTGTGTATTACTAGTGAAAAGTTCACATGTAAACAAGCTAAATACATAAGATTTGAAGCTTCAGTTTCCGCTAAAGCTCGTACAGAGATACACTTCCACAATGTATCATCAATTTACATACCGTGTCTGCGTTTATTACTATTGCATTGCATGCCGATTATTATTATGCCTTTTGTAATTGCAAGCATTTATCCCCAGGAATATTCGACCGGTCTAGCTCTGTGAGAAAACTGAACCAGAGCCTGTCGATTAGTTCAAATTACTAACCACTTTTTATTTAATTCAAGCCCGACCAGGCGTTCTACTAAAAAAAACTAATATTTTCACTCTTCACCGTCTTGTCTATTAGGAACCAAATATCAAGTAGTTGTGATCCCTTCCAATTTTTAATTTAGAAAAAAGTGAAACTGTGAGAAATAAAACAGGCATACCTTACGAAAACAGGGTTACCTCTTACCAACTATATTTGCCCCCAACTAAACTGACAAGATGTAAGTTTCATTGTAATGATGATTTCACCTTTCAATTCCACACACAGTGCATTATTGATCGATGAGGTGTAGATACTTTGTTCTACTTGACAAGGAACCATAATGATGTCGTCTTGTTAAAAATTAATATGATTGAATTATGGCTTCACTTTGACGCTCTAACCGTCAAGTATCGTCAGAACCACAACAGGTACATGTTATTAAATTATAGGCAAACTAATCGGGTTGTGGTTACATTATTTGTTTTGGTGTTTCGTTCCGATCTGCTTGGATGAACGTCAAAAGTCACAAAATGTGCATACTACGGAGGAAGTATTTGCAATGAACACACTCTCATTTACACTATTTTCCGGAAGCCGGAAGTTACTTGCTGCGTGCTGTTGATGTTATTTCTAAATGTTTTATGAAAGATATCCCCCGTGAAAAAGTTCCCTAGAAAAAGTTGGTGCAAATTACTTTTGGAAAACCTAACCGACTGATACGATATCAAAGCTTGACTAAGAAACTTTTAGATTAAAAATTTTCTAGGGAACATTTTCCCAAAGAACTATTCCGCCATCCGATTTCTTGATACACATGACATGTATTGAGTTTTGAATTAATAAAATACATCAGGGAAATCTATATGATTAATATTTACCAATCATGAGAAGTGAGAGGGTGAGATGTTGGCTGCCCGCTGACCGTGCGGCTCCGAGTGCAGTTCCAGCCACGGTACAGCAAATCCCAATGACAGCAATGACAATGATGAACCAACGAATGGAGACAGCCTGTGACGTGGACATTCCACAGCATGACTTGGGCTCTTCTTCAGACGCATAGGGTACGCCTCGGGGAGTCCGGAGTGATCTACAAAGCACAACCAAAGGAAAGAATGATAAATGACACTTTTCGATATAAGACTCACAATTTAAATATCAATCTTACAGCGAGCACGCACACAAACACATTCATAATAACACGAGTACGCAAAGTAACTTCAGCCATCCATCATGGCTGCATAGTTTAAACTAATGTACAAGCGCAGCCCTCCGTTTCTGTCACTGTCACACTCGTCACAGCCAATAGAGTATCACCAACGGGACAGATGATCTAATCCGAAAGTGAATTGAACTAAGGCGACATAAAAAAACATCCAAATATCCAACATTAAAGTTAAAGTCAGCTCAAGTCCAAGCTCAAGCTGAATTTATCAATTGCTAAAAATAACCGCGAACGATTTTAGACTACAATTATATTATTATTACATTTGCTCAGAAGGAGCTGGAAAAGCATTACACAATGGGTTTATTGATTTCTAACGTGTAACCGTGAGAGAAATGGGCCAAGTTCGATCCGAGTCAATGTCAGTACAAATCTGTGCTAAAGTAGCGCTGAGCCGCTCTGTATATTTATGGACGTACTTATTAGTCCATAACTTTCCCACGCTGCTTTGAGCAAAAAGCAATGCAGTAGACTCAACCAACAGTGAATAGCTTCCATTAGTTTTGTCTTCATTTTGACAAGGGAATGAATGAAGAATTAGATCAATTGACAGTGTAACGAATGTATTTGTAGCGAGACAAATTATTAAACGGTCCCAGTCATCTTGAGTACTTGAGAACCGTATTAGCGTTAACGTTAGCTGTATCATTTGTAGTTTGAACCACGCTTTCTTAAATACAGCGAAAAATCAGATGCTTCGTCGGAGGATCATGAGCTGACTTGATAATTGAGCCATTTCATGGAATCTGATCTGAAATACATCAGCCAAAAAATTACAACGCCACAACACCCAACGTATATGTAGCCAAGCATCCTTTAGCAAGGGGGAAAGTGTGGAAATCCGTTCTCATGTTTTATTTACTTTCTCCGCAACGTGCTGTAGACACTAGGTACGTTACTCACCGGAGTGAACCAAGCTTCCTTTTCGATTAGCGAATGATTTAGTTACAGAGCACGATACTAAACTGCTTTTGTTTTTGTTTCTAAAAGAGGTTGAGTGTTTAGTGTGTTTCATGGTACAGGGTTTTACTGTAATGTATGTACATGTGCGTACATTCAAGTGGAAATACATCACCATTCACCTCGACCTCGAGAAATAAGCCCAACATTACAGTACAGTGTACGTACAGTACAGTGTAAACGTTTAAGTTTGTCCATGCTTTCAGTCCCTACTTGCTTATATGAATTTATTAATTCGGGCTGCATGTTATGTATACTCAACGTACATAATTAAGTATGTTAATGTTGAATTAAAGAACAGTGGACTTCAGGTAAGTACCCTGAAACCAACTGATATTCGTACTGAAAATATAAGTCAACTGTAACATATTTTCAGTTCCGTTTCTTTCTCTCCTGGCGTTAGTTGAAGAAGTGTGTAGTCGGTGTCGGTAGGTAAGACATAATCCAATTTTGAGTCGGTCCAAGAAACCAGAGGAGGGACAAGTAAGTGGAAGTAGCTACATAAAAATCAATAAGAGAAAAAGTTGAACCTGAGAAAACCTGCTCGCTTCATATTATTATTACTCCACTTGGCCTCCTTTTAATCAAAACCTCTTTTCCAGCTCTTTAGACAACTCTCCTAATTCCCAGCCCTTTTGTCTCTTAACTAAATTGATGAATGTCAGCTGGGCTCGTTTCTCCGATAAAGTCTTCGTTCTGTGTCGCTCTGGACTATGGCTTTCAGGTTCGGCAGGTCAACCGAATTCCCTGAAGGTTCCAGGATATTCCAGGAGCTCAATATGAATATTTCAGATTGATTTGTACATATTTAATTGGAATTTCCGAACCGTGGGTAGTAGGTACTACTTTGGTAATTTCCACATGGACTGCAACTGCCCATATTTGCTGTATTAAATTGTGGCTATGAACTCGCTGTGAGCAGGTCGGCGGAATAGGCTATTTAATATATAAAGAAGAAAATGAAATCGGAGTCTACACAGACGCATCTCTTTTATAGAGGAAAAGGAATGTGAATTAAACGAAGATTTATGAGCGTATTAAAAGGTTCAAGTTTCTACTCAATTTACTTCTGCTTCTCACCCTTTGTGGTATGGGAAAGGTAGAAGCCTTTGATCAATAGATATTGGATGGAACAATGGAATACCAAGATGCCCTCCTCTCGATCTGGCTCTATTAATATATTATGCTCTATTAATGGAAACTGTACAAACAGAACCTTTGCTCAAGTTTCTTACAAGCTATCTCAAGCGGATAGCATTTTATATTTGAAATTGTATTATGCTAGTAGCTAGTATTCAAGATTCTAATAATATATACCTTCCCTTATGTGAACAAAACGATTTTCCTCCTGACAGGTAGTAATTGTACAGGCTCAGATTTGGTTACAGATAACCAGAAAACGTAATTTGACTAGCTATTTGTAAATAATAAGGTATTGGAAAATAAGGTCATGTACTACGCTCATTCCATGGCAGACAAAACAATGGAAGGGTTATAGAAAAGCATTATTTACAAATGGACAATGAAACGGAAAAAGATGATCGGTGGGTCAGAATCTTAAAAAATAAGGGCGTTCTTAGCCTATCTTGGAAGATCATAAAACAAAAGCGAAGAAAATCTAATTTAAGAAATATAAATGGTTTTAAGTATAATTAACAGGCTATGATGATATAGCATTGAATCGATTGGCCGTTCAACCCGGACGAAATTACGCTGAACTTTGTTTTGTTTATTTTGGGGCCAACTGGCTGTAAACAGCTCTGGATATGCTATATACAGTAGAAAATTGAATGTACTGCAGCAGGTATGTGGACGGACACAACTCTTTCCTTGGTATTGTAGAGTAAACTTGAAGGCTTGAACAAAAGAAAATACTTTTTGTGTTTGTTGTTGTTAGCAACTTTAATCCAAGTTTCATGCAGAACTTGTCTTAACAATGTGTCTGTAATTCCTGCAGGGAACAGATTATATCCGTCCATCCACCTGTTTCCAAATGGATAAATTGGCTCTGGTCTGGTCTGGATGGGCTGGGCACTACATAGAACAGTACAAACAAAGCAATGTTGTAAAGGTACAGGAGGTACATGTGCAGTAATCCGTAAAATGTACCTATTGAACTTATTTCAATTTCAAGCCACTTGGCTGAATACTGTATCATTCCTTGCGTTGTGACCAGGTCTGTACTATGTACAACCTGTTACAGATGAATACTTGAAATTTTCAGTTTAAAAATAATAATTTCTGATATGAGAGCGTTAACCCAGTAGTATGACACAGTTAAACCCAGAACCAGCCTTATTCTAATTCAATGCATGTACTTATACTTTAAGCTATGGAGCACGGAGAGAAGCTCTAAGAAAAATGAGCCATATTGGAGCTATTTACATCGGAACCGCTTGACATTATAATAAATATATTCATCCTCATCCTGACCTGACCTGACTGAGAAATGGGAACTGAGCACTGAAGAAAAATCGGCCTTCTGCCTTATTTCTCAAAGACTCTTTAAAACGAGGAGCTGGCTGCTGGAACCACACACACACGGTTTGAAGAGAGAAGATCCCCGAACACAGAATCTTCATCTTGAAACTTCTAAACCCTAACCGCATCCCAAAAGCCTCCAGCCATTTCCATCCCTTCTTCGTCTGGATAGTCAAAGGAAAAGTGATGGTGGTGCTGTTTTTTTTGTGCCTTTAAAGAAAGACCTTCATAAAGATGAATTCTGGTCCGGCTATATGGAGTTATACAGTGCGGTTCACAGGGATTTCCCAATGATAATATGCTTATTCCCATGCAACAGTTTCCTGGAAGTTAGTCCAATTAAATACTTTCGGCGAACCTAACCTGACCTGAACGAAGCCAGACCACAATCTACAATTTGAGGTCATGGTTTAAAAAATCAACTTTTCGAGAAAACATTTTTCCATGTCAATGTCACTTTGCAGGACAGGTGCAAAAAGGGAAACCCTGATTGACCGTGATATCTGCTTTATTAACGATTTCCTATACTGAAACTTGAAACTTTAAAAAAATCAAAATTTGTATGATGCTCTCAAACAAATTTTCTCATTTGCTAATGTAAATCGGGTCCTTGTTTGCCTTGCTTGCTGTGTGCAGCTCTGTATTTGTAGGTACTTTGAGAAATCCTCAGCTGGTGTAGTGTAGGCAGACTAGGGTTTCTCTGGTATTTTTTTTGCCTTAACTTCATGAATCATGATGATGAAGATCAAGGGGGGAAATAAGAGGAAGGAAATTGATGCCTTAGAGCCACAGAGTCACTTTTCGTGCCAACAAGGAAACTGTACTATGTACAAACTAGAGATAGGATGAGAGGATGGAGCAAACTTTGTTTTTTAAAAAGTTTTTGAGCTTAAAACTTAATACTAAAGTTATTACAAAAGATACATCACGTCATTTCTTATTCCATTCTAGCCCAATTTTCATATGATTATCAGTTTGGAATCTCTTACATACAAGGCTGAAGGCCCAGACCCAACCCAGGACCTCTAAACTAAAATAGGCAATTTCACATTTATAATATGCCACCGTTCTGCGTACGTAACTTCAGGTAAACGTCAAAAAAGTTTTTCATTCCACCGAAACACGCGAACCTTAGAGTGCTTTTGACGAGAACTTAAATATTAATAGGCTAATACCTCCATGTTAGGTATATCTACACCTTTTTCGAGCACGTAACACGAGCATGCGAATTCTGAGCCTTGTGAGAAAAGCTCTGACGCAATACGCAGTTTGAATAGGGTTGTTGGTACCTAATTTCAAGAAATTAAGGCTTCATTTTCTTCATTATACAAAATGAAATAATGCTTTGAAATGTCACGAAGTAAGAAGTAGAAATATGAAGAATGAAAAGCCATCCTTGCCGAAATGGTAATCGGACATGCCAGCGGAGAGCTAACAGAAAAATGTGGTCAGCCGTCAGGCGATATTCGAGTATGGCGGGACAACTTGCTATGCCCAGTTCCGTATAACGTGTGTTGTGCAAGTTCTAAAGACTTTCTCCAGAGATCTGCCAGACACACAATTCCAATTGGGATTGGGAGTCAGCCGAAACGAGCCAGCAGAATGGTCTACATAGTTCTCGAAATGATAGGAACAAATGTGTCGCAGAGTCGGATACGCAGTTCTCAGCTGTATCACCAACATCCGTATTCCTGGCACCTCGCACTTTTTCGGCAACAGTGACAAGGCACAACGGGCAGTCTCTCCTCCTTCTAAGGGAAATCCGTGTCCTGTTCATTGCCCTAGATTTTCTTACCATATGCCATAACGGAAAGGATTTACTGGGAAACCGAAATCCTGAAGCCTAGCGCAACGGTCCACAGTTGTTGCAAAGAAATTACAGTGCTGCTCACACATTTATGTCCCAGAAATTGGCATAATAGCACGATTAACTTGTAAATACAAACTCAGCTCTCGTAAACTTTTACTAGATAAATCCCACACGTGTGGTACGAAATTCTTAGCAAGACTGTTCAACAATTCCTGAGTTGTTCTGTAGATCGTAAAATACAGTACAAATAAGAGAATTTCTGGATGGTTTTTCGTAGGGAGCTTTTTCGTACAAGAACCCTGTCCAGTCTTTTGTTTTGTCTGATATACATTGTGTTGATTGTTGGACTGTTCGCCGTGAGCAGCACTGAGGCGATGCAAGGGAGCTGTGAAAGCAGAAGCGAAATAGAAAATCCTCCTATTTTCACTTTAATCTCTCTCTGGAGTCGAGAGAGAAATCGTCTAGTCCTTTTCTGCCTGACGCTAAGGAAAGTCTAATAGAGCCATTTGTTCTACAAGCTCAAAACATTTTGCAAGTTATTGGACATTATTAAATCCCTTCTCTCCCTCCGTCCTAAATGCTAATGGCGGCTGTGGAAGAAAGGAAATATTGTGCCTACATACGATGATGTAGTCAAATATTTACTGACGCAGAACTGGGAAGAATGGTACTTGGTTTTAATTAATACCCTCTCAACTCACATCTCTAAGCAATGGTATTAAAATCTATACGCTAATGAAGTTATTTATTTTGCTTGGTCTACGTGTTTGGTATTTAAATTTTGTTGAAGTTGTTGAGCATTATTTACTTTGAAATCGTACTCCCTATTGCATTGATTTTCGCTTATAATAAATGATTCCATTCATGGGGCTTATATTTAATCCGATTCACCAACTAGTTTATAAACATAGACAAAGGCAAACATGACAAAAAATGCAATATTCCTGTTGAAACTCAATTCTAAACTGAAACCGTACTTTTTAAATTACAGCATTTATTTGAGAATTGTAACTTTCCTCTTATAATCCGTATAAAACGTCTGAGCTTAAATCCCATCTGATTGATTTGGACTGAGGTTCACTGGTGTAAAGCAAAGTGTAGATCTCTGCTTTTGATGCTAAAAACTTTTTTGAATTACTTTTCGAATCACTGTGCAAACTGTGAACCGGAGAATGTTTTGTATTCACCTCCTACATTTAAATAAATCGATTTGTAGATCTATGCATACAAAGGAGAACTAAGAAGAAAGAAAACCCGAGTTTCCGTATAACACGGTTACAAGTGGGTTTACTTTACATTCTATATCTAACCCACATTGTCACATATACGCAAATCCTTAATCCTTAGAGCGAGTGGGTCAGTCAAGCTTTCTCCGAAATATTGTGCATAGCTGGCCAACTCGCTCTGAGCAGTTCCGTTTAGTGTAGGACAATATTCAAGACGTGGTCTTTAGGAGTAAAGAGGCATATTAGAGCCTCACGCATCAGCGTCAGCTAAAATATAAAATTTCATTAGATATTATTTGAAGCGAATGCAGTCTTCTAGAGATGAAGTCGACCTTATGGATTCTCTCTGGGTTTTTATAGCTCTGCTCTTCATTGTCTTCTTCCTGGACGAAAAATCAATATCCGGCTTCCCTTGAGCTCGTGAGCCGAACCGTATTTATCTTACAAATCTCTCAAGACCAATTTAGGGAAACTTAATTGACAGCAAAGTAGCTTAATCAAGGCGGAAAGCTTTTTCCTACTTTTTAGACTCTCGGCTTCAATTCAAATGGGATGGGATACACTACAATCTACCAAATTCCACGCTAATGGCACTGTATCAAATAGTACAAAGCCGCTCACAGCATGCTACCCATGGAATTACCGAGCAAGAACCTCATTTTCCAGGTTTTCCCCCGTAAGTTGTCCACCGGGATGAATTAGCACCAATGTGGCAATTCAGCGAAATTGTACCTATACAAGTGCTAAATGTTACCCTATTGCCTGCCGAACAACTCTGTGGTTTCACTTCATCTATTAACTTTGAGATATGAAATCCAGTAGTTATATTTTACACTATATTTACCTTTGTCCCTTGCCTTAAGCCAAAATTCCACATGCAATCTAGAGCTGCCGAGCGGCGATTGAATCAATTTAGTAGTCAGTAGCCGCTAATATTTGTCGCATATTCGTAAGAGACAGGAAGTGCATAATCTCATGCATTTAAGCAAATAATGCAGATACATCAATTGACTCATTTGTAATTTATAACCCCAACCAACCTAACTCTCAGCTTGTATGTAAAAGCTTGTATGTAAAAGCAACCGCGGTTTGCTGTCGGTTACCAGCTCGCTATGAGCAGCTCTGAATACTTAGTTAATATAAGGTAACAAGACGCTCTTACCATGCTGCTCCTCTACTATAATTATTATTTTTATATGCTTCAGTTTAGACGAACGTTAACGTTAAACGAGCTGGATTAAGATTGAGCCATTGAGTCAGACAAGGCGAGGGGGAACGAGAATGAAGCTGATGATGATGTTGACTGATGGGATCCTTTTGGGATCGTCTCAGGTTTCTAAAAACTGAGGAATAACAAAAGTTACGCAGTGTGAGCCTCTTCGTACCATTAATTAAGACATGATGTATTGTAACTGTGCCATAACAAGCATAGTACACTGCTGCACATCAGCATTGGTACCTTATCAAAGTACAAAAGTGCTATGAACCTCGCAGGACAAGAAATACGGAGTAGAAAGGGTCTCTCCCTTAACAATCTTCCAAAATCGAACAGGGGCATAAAAAACAGTGAATTCCAGTCCAGATGTGAAACTATTACCTAATACACTTTAGGATTCTAAATAGAAAAAAAGCAACAAAGGGCTCAAGTTCAGGTTCAAGGAAGCCTTGGGCTTTAAAGTACCTTACCATCAGTACTGCAAGGCTTGGTAGTTTGAAGCACACAGTGGAAATTGTAGGTTGTAGTATTGCGGAGGCCTTCAGAATTGGAATTAGAGAAGAGGGGAGAAAATATACGAAGGCCGGATAATAAAA
>JAQFXY010001520.1:0-10188 GCA_034693865.1 Ceratophysella sigillata | reverse complement strand
AATGTTGGCTGTAAAGAGATTTGCTTACATGCCTGTAAAATTTTTGATTGCGCACTGATTCGTTTAGTCGAACAGCAAACACGAGAGACGTTCCACGTTATGCCTCACCTTGAGCTATTAATTACATTAGTGACATACACACATACACATAAGGAGTAATAATTAAGCTACTTATAACAAAACCGCTCTCACTCACCTTCTTGGCGCTTAGTATTGTAAATTGGTGTTGGTCTGAGTAAACTTCCGAAATTGTTTGTTTTTTTACTTTTTCATCATTGCTTGTTGGTCATTGGTGAAAACGAAGAAAGGTGTTGAATGTTGGTAAACCGAGCCTTGAACCGGTCTTCCGGCTCTTCGGTCTTGTGAAATAATGAAACTTATTTCGCTTGACTTTCTCCAGCCGAGCCCTTCCTTCCTTTGCTACTGCACACTGCACTGCACTACTGCAAACCGCTCGCTTCTTTGCCACTCACTCCTGTTTCCCAGCACCAGAAAAAAGAGAAGCCAACAAAAGCAGAAAGCAACAAAGCTGTTGTACAGTGTACGTGCAGATACGGCTGCTCAACGTCAGCTCTGGCTCCAACTGTGATGTACAGGAGGGCACAAACGAACATACTATACGGACATTCAAATCTGGTTAGGTTACGTGTTTGAAAAGCAAGGAAAGATGTGCGATTATAGCAAAGTAGGTACCTAGAAAATACGATAAATCTGGAAGATCTCTCCAGCGACCTAACCCAACATTCGGTTTGAACGAGTTGACTCTCAGATCCTATCACCCTGCACATGTGCTCTACACTCAACTTGTCCCATATTTGTGAACCCTACCTCTACCGACCGCCCACCATACATACCCACCCTGCCTGCCCTGCTACTGCTGCTGCCCTGCGAGAGCCTAGCCGGCAGCATAGCAGCCTAAGCGGCTAGGCTACTTACTGGGAAGGATACGGCGCCAGGATTTAATGTTTTTGCAAGTCACAAATACTCGGCGTTTGGACTTTTCAGTTCTTGTTGCTTGGAACTTGTGCTTGTTGGACATCTCATCGGGTCGGTATTGGTTGTCAGTTGTCGTTGTCGGCATTCACTTGTCAATTCAATTTAATTGTCTGATTAGCTGAGGTTTGTGGAGCTGACGAAGGTTGTTCATTCCTGGGAGAATTAGATCGGAGTTTTGATCAAACGCCACAATGGTAAGTTCATATCTAAGTTATTCAGCATTTGACAGTTGAGTTGGCATTAGTAAACGTTTGACGTTAGTGGATAGTGGAGTAGGTTTTATTGACAATGACTGCGATGAGTTGGGTACTTAGAAAATTACATTGTACGTTTGTACCCACACTCATGCACTATGCTATGCACCTTAGACAATTGACTCTTTATGATGTCAGATGTGTGAATTATGATGTATGAAGATAATTACCTGGAAAAGTGAGTTGTGACCGACTGTTGTGAATTTTGGTTCAATCCGAGTAAGATTTCAGAATTCTAATGCGCAATAGCTGGATAGTTTCTGTTAAGAACTAGAATCTTATTCAATACTGTATTTAAATTAAAGTAAAGTCAAATTTTTAACATACTCGTACTTACAGCTTATGTCTTATTTAAAATTCATATGGTGTATGGGGATGGATGGATGTGGGGAAGAATGAAGAATCGATCGGTTTGACTTGATTTAGTGCGATTCTAACAGATCATATTTTTGTACTTTTAGGCACGACGTTATGATTCGCGGACAACTATCTTCTCTCCTGAAGGTCGGTTGTATCAGGTTGAGTATGCCATGGAGGCCATTGGTCATGCAGGAACCTGTATTGGAATATTGGCTAAGGATGGAATCATTTTGGCTGCTGAGAAGAAAAACACAAACGTTCTCCTGGATGACGAAAACTTCTTTTCTGACAAGATTTATAAGCTTTACGAGTTAGTTAATTATTTTCTTTATTGTATCCTGTAACGTCCGTACCCGTACAGTATAAAAAGTTCCTCCGGTGGTGCCTTGAGTTGTAAATCCACCTATACCATGATTCTGCCACGAACAGGATGGGTATAATTTCTACTCAAGTTCAGCCTTATGAATTTTTCTTTTCAATTTCTCACTTCAGGGACATGGTGTGCAGCGTGGCTGGAATTACTTCGGATGCTAATGTATTGACCAGTGAGCTGCGTCTAATTGCTCAGCGATATCTGCTTCAGTACGGAGAACCAATGCCGTGTGAGCAGCTTGTGGCGTGGCTTTGTGACATCAAGCAGTCATACACCCAATATGGAGGTAAGCAACTTTAGTCTGAAGATGATATTATTTTCTTTCTTCCGCAATATGAATTGAATATTTTGATAGCAAAGGATTTTCCACACATCTTATCAATTTACCGATTTCTTTGAATTTACTTTATTGTTCGTGTAAGGGTTGATTTTGGTTAACTTATGGAAGTGATGAGGATGAGAATGAGACGTGTACGTATGATGGATAACAGATTTACAATAAACGGTTAAAAATTCTCGAAATCACCTTAATTAGTGTGACACACGCAAACTTGAAAGTAAACTGTTATGTTCCAGGTAAACGTCCGTTCGGAGTTTCTATTTTGTATGCTGGATGGGATAAACATTATGGATTTCAACTGTATCAATCGGATCCAAGTGGAAATTATGGTGGCTGGAAAGCAACGTGCATTGGAAACAATAGTAACGTAAGTTCCTGCTTTAACTATTTTTTACTTTACGTAAATGTTCTCCACGCTGTCCTATTTTAATTTACGCAATAAATAGGCTGCAATTTCGTTGATGAAGCAAGACTACAAGGAAGAAGTCACTCTTCAGGAGGCCAAAGCTTTGGCAGTGAAGATATTGAGCAAAACTCTTGATACAACTAAATTGAGTCCGGAAAAGTGTAAGGAAAAGTTTTCGTATTATTAAAGCATAAACACGTTATCATCAGTTATATAATTATATTTCATGTTTTTTCAGTGGAAATTGCAACTTTGACTCGAGATAAGAATAAAACCAAGATGACCATCTTGAAGCAGAACGAAGTGACTGCATTGATTGCTGAACAAGACCGAATTGAAAAAGAGGAGGAAGCCCGGAAGAAGCGGGAGGCTGAGTCCAGACCAACTTCATAAAATCTTTCTATAATGTAACAATTAATTAACTACATTCTTTGTACTTAGTAAGAACTCAACGGAATCAATTTGCTATTGAAATATAAAAAAAACTTTCTCTTATATTGATACTGATTTCCAGCTAGACCCGAATTTCAAGAAGACAATGGAAACTAGAATTAATGGGCGATATTATTTATCCGTGAATTAATTGTAAACCGCAATATTATTTATTCATTTCATTTCTCAACTACAGACACAGCTGCATTGATATGCGTATATATATTCAGATAGATATTCCGTTTAGGTAGATTATTAAAACTAATGCATCGAACTGTAGCACTACATTATTTTATTAGTCATTAGAAAGGTAATTAAATAAACAAATTAAGTCTAACGTATACTATGCATAACTACTAAGAGACATATTCACGGCAGAACATACGGAAACTTTATCTAACAGCCGTACATTAAACCGCGTTCGCCTAGTTTGTCAGCAGTCAACTATCCAATCCAATAGGCACACGGAAAATCACAAATCGCAGTGGATTCATTTCATATTTAGTATTAGTACTGATTAGAATTATGCATAAGTTCATTCATGATTATCTTGTTTCCTAAGGAAGTAGCATTTGTATTTTTATTTTTGCGTTGATTTCTTGTAGCAAACTCTGGTAGCTTATAATAGAACACACTGCTTGTTGCCTATGATATGTGATATGCTAGCTACTGTATATTCTAAAGTGCAATTGCTTATTCAGAGAAGTACTCGCTCGGAACTTTAGTTTTGATTATCCAATAAGCCAACAGGTACCTAGGTGCAGGTGCACAGATTCTGTGTTGAGACCAAGTGTTGTTCTGTGTTACTTTCTTAGCCTTGAAAAAAGTGAAGTGCATACGTAATTAAGTATGTGACTCGTACCTCTACCTATCAATCAACTTCATGGAATAAATCCGTGTAAATTAAATAATATAATTATTCGAAAACATACTGACGAAGGAATAGCCAACAATAATGGTAGAAATGGCTGTGACTCGTTGACTGTGAAAAATGAAAATGAAAGTGGCAGGGGTACTCGGGTACTCCAGCCGGCGGCAGATCCTACGTTCTGCGATGAGAATGAAGATCAAATAGTGTATTATCTTCTTCGTCTTCGTCATCTTCCTCAATATTCTCAAGTAAATCCATTTCCGAAGATTCGACTAGTCCATATCTTGACGAATTTCCAGTTCCACCAGTCTTTCGCTTCTTTACACTACAATTGCACCAATTTATTTTAGTGTCCAGCATTTAATATAATTTTATCATGGATCATCTTTACAGATATACAAATAGCTTACCAGGCAAATTTGATTCCAAAGTACGCCAGAAGAATGGTACCAAGGCCGGCGAGTACGAGGAAACTCCTTTGAATCGCCTTCTCGTCAAATGCTGGCGCATTTGTAGGGATATTTCCTAAATCACTTTTGTTTCCAGTACCAGTAGTAGAGGTACCATCATTTTTAACGCCTGGGACCGAAGACGTCTCTTTGTTTGGAAGTGAAACTTCAGGCTTCTTTCCTGCAGTTATACAAAACGTTCAAAATCGAAGATTCCAAAATTATGAGAAACTAAGTGCGAATAGGCTTGTCAATCCGTCATTACCTCTAGGTTCGATAAGTGTTGTAGAACGCTGCACGGAGGCAGGTAGGGGTCCGGATCCAGCCGTGGAATTTGCATCTTGGCTTTTAGAATTTTGACCGAGTTTCACACGACTAATACTTGTCGACTTCAGATCTGTTTCTGGACTTCGCAATTGTCGTAATGAATCGGCTGGCAAGGAAGACACAACTCCAGCTTCAGAGGACGATGAAAGTTCACTTAAGGTGAAGAGAGTTAACACAAAATATATCAGTACTATGCTAAGTTGGCCCTGACTCTTCCGCAACCGCAGACTGTCGCTTGCAGCTCGTGACATTGTCATTCCATTACACATGGTCAACGGTTGTACATCTACAAAATTTCACAAAACCCTTTCCACGAACGAGCATAAGTCACAAGTTGATGCTATACAGATACTTCACCCAAATAGGAACTTCACATTATGGTTCAGATTTTACTCTGGAAGACGAAAGCTTGACCGCAATATCCGGGAAGAAATCAAAAACACACTGTCGTCAGTAGTGTTTGTGTCAGTTGTTGGTTGTCAGTTCTATAGATAAACTCGAATCATGAAACAGGTGTTTCTCGCTTCGCATTTGAATCTCGTATCATAAACCGACACAACAGCAAGGATGTAAGTACGTGTCGTGGCTTGTGACGTATGGAATACGGGTGAAAGTATGAGTCACACAACACACAAGTAATAATTGTAAAAATTGAAAACGATGACCTCGAAAACCAAGTTTCAAGTCTGAGGCCTCAATATAAATATATGGTACTAGTTCATAGTTGCGTGAGATGTCGAACTTGAAACTGAACCCCCCTGGGGGCCTAAGGCCTACCTTGCCCATATTTACAGTACTTTTGCTTCGAGAGCCCATTGCATTATACTATCCCTACCCAGAAATGCGAAATCCCAAAATACTATAGCAGACCTCGTTTGGATGACTATAAATATGTTCGATTTGCTCACAATTCAAGTTTATCATGATAAAGGATAATTGATCGAGCTTCCGATGACCTCGTAGCGTCGACTGTGGCGGGCGTATACTGTGGTAGATGGTACAGACTTTCACTGACCTTTATCACAAGATTTACGTTGAAGGAATTTTAATTTACGAAGCCTCCATCGTTGTCTGGCGTAGTATAGATAAGGCAAATCCTTAATAAATAAACATGTAGTGTAGGCGTTTGAAGAACGTGAATAGGGTGAGATATTTATTACAAATATAATTAAGAACATCTAGATAGAACTTAAGTTTATTTCTTCCTGCCTCCACCTGCTATCCCGCGTGCACCACCACCACCGCCGCGGTCTCTGTTTGCTTTCTTGCCTTTTCCTTTCTTTCCTCCTTTCGCTTGCTTGTTCATCTTCTTCTCCCGAATTTTTCTATCTTTCATAATTTGCTCTGGCTTCTTGATTTCTGTACGGAACCGTCCCCGCCGATTTGTTCCAGGAGCTTCGGGTCGCATGGAATTTTTCCCGCCCTTGGGAAAGCCCGGTTTCCCATTGAATTCTGAACGATGGAAGGAAGAGTGGCTAGGTCTCCCACTGCGTTGTTGAGTATCCTCTTCATCCTCGTCATCATCTGCCCGACTATCCACTTTGGACTTTTGCTTCCAGGCATTGTACCTGTCACTTTTATAGGATGCCGCTATCCATGTTCCTGACTCGGTTTTGATTTTCTTACGATTATTGGCCTCCTGCAGTCGAGAAAAGGAATGTATTAAATTCGGATACATATTGTGCTATTATAAATAAAGTTCGGTGCGTTCCACTTACCTTGGAGTTCGATACGAAATTCTTCCGTTTCATGTCCCATTTGAGAAGGGACCGCTGATTTTTCAGGAGCTGTGAATCATCTCCGGTTAAGTCCATCACAGATTCCAGAACTTGCTTTTCGAAGGATGTTCCGACAGACAGTCTAAATAAGATAAAATATTTTATACTAGAAACTAGTACATAAACTCAAATTACACGGTGCAAAATACCTACTATACAAATATAAAAACATGTAATACCCTGATTCCGTGTGATGATCTTTAGGCAGATAGTGTATAAAATTCTCTTCATCCTTCTTTCCAAGATTGACAGGGCCAGTTGATGAGCCCTCGTTCGCTTCTCCGCTACCCTGTAGCTTTGAGTGCCGATATTTTGTCACGGTATTCTGATCTCTTTCGCGCTTCATTTTCATGACTTGAATCGTCTCGGAGCCAGCCTTTGGGCCGATTTCAAAAATGGTCTGGAAGAAGAATTGTGAAGATATACTTATGTTTCATGTGAATTTAGCAGAAAGCATTTGTAAAAAATGAACTTACAGTTCGAGGTCTGTATGTTTGCATCTGTGTGATGAGCGAACTCATTGGATCTTCTCTGAATAACCTTCCAAACATGGGATGAAGTGGTAATTTCGAAACTTCTAGTCCTTTAGCCCTCCGATTACTCTCAGATGATGCGCTTGGACGACTTTTTAGATAGGCGGCATATCCGTTCTTGCTTACCTTAGTTAGTGAGACCTACATAGAAAAATACACAACTTCATTTGTATTGTGTAAGTATTAGCTTTAATATATTCAAGTTTTTCGAGTGTGTAGGACAGCAACACACTAGTTTAGAATCCTGTTATGTATTCAACTAGTTCCTACGTCCTCCACTCGCAAAGAGCATATTCCACACAAAAAAAAACTTACCAGCTCAGTTTTCGTATCCATTAGATTCCTTATAAACCCATGTTCCTCGTCAAGTAGGTCTTGTGGCATACGACCGACTACAGAAACACTTGTGTCGATTGTGTCGGTCTTGGATTTTTCTTCCGAAAATCTGAGTGGTCGACCAAGGAATAAATGTAAGTCAAGTAGTGACGCAATTTCGTCAGGACAAATAATAGAATATGCGGTTCCACTTCGACCAGCTCTTGCAACGCGACCTAGACACATCAGCTAATTAGAATGACGTTGGAGAAGTCGCAATTATTATACCTGTTTTTCTCAAAAATAGGCTTTGCGAAAAAAGCCATAGAAACAATTAACATTAACTATTGACATACCAACTCGATGCATGAAGAGCTTGGGCTTAGCAGGGAAATGGAAGTTGATTACATTGTCAAGCACTGGAATATCAATTCCTCGAGCAGCAATATCAGTAACAATCAATACACTAGACTTCCCCGTTCGGAATTTCCCAAGTGAAATTTTACGAGCTGAAGCATCGAGACTCGAGTAGATGTAACAATTCGAAATGTTTGCTTCGTCGAGTATCTAGAAGCAGAAAAACAGTTGACTGTTTATGCCCATGTGACAAAATATTCTTAATTAATCAAATTAATAAATTGAATTACTTCATTTAAAAAAAAGAGGAAAAGTCAAACAAATGAAATTAATTAGAAATTATAGCTTACAGCATGTAAATATTCTACGTGATGTTTAGTTGCTACAAACAATATAGTCTGATCTCTGCTATCAATTTCATTCCTCAATAAATATAGAAGCGTAGCCAGTTTGTCTTCGGAACGGCAAGCCAAGTACGATAGTGCGAGACGGTCAGGCAACTTGGAGTCAACATCAAGTCTGAAATTAAAAAATAAAGATAATGATGCAATTATAAAAATTAGTTTCTACCTACGATACATGCGACTGCGACATGCAGCATATTGTAATTCGGCGACACATACGACGATTCTCAATTCATTAGCACTCACCGAATTAAGGTTGGGTCATGAAGACCAGCCTTGGTAAAGTCTACAAGCAGCTTAGGCAACGTGGCAGAAAATAGGACAGTTTGACGATTTTCTGGTAAACGTTTCAGAATCTCCGAAACCTGCTCACCAAATCCCATTTCGAAGAGCCTGAAAGAAGGATAGGGTATCGTAAATCAGTTATTTTGGAATACGAAACAGACATAACGGTAGCCGGTAAATAAATACAATCCTCACCTGTCAGCCTCATCAAAAACTATATACTCAACTCCATCCAATTTAAATTCCATTTCAACACAGAGATGCATGAAACGACCAGGAGTTGCAACAACAACATCCGGTTTATCATGCAGCGCAGCAAACTGGCTCTCCATTGAGTCACCACCAAGAATAGCCACTGTTGTTAGGTTAGTGTACTTTCCTAGTTCCCTAATGAACTTCACAGTTTGAGTAGCAAGTTCTCGAGTGGGAGAGAGAATGAGAGCTCTTGGAAACTTCGTAGCTTGTCCCGCTTGAATGCCTTTATTCACTTGAAGCTTCTCAAAAAGAGGAATGAGGAAAGCAGCAGTCTTTCCACTCCCTGTTCTAGCCATGGCAACTACGTCCTTTCCTTCTAGAATTGTAGGTATTGTCTAGAATAAAAAGTACAGAAATCACGCATGATTATGATTACACAAACAGCAACAACATGTCACTTCAATTTAAGTATCCTTCCAGAATTTCCAAGATCTAAAGAAAATCATAATGCCTCTTTCAACTCTGAATTCACATTAGTGATAAAAAGTTGAGTTGTGTTGATAGTGTTGATGTTACCAGCGTTCCGCGATATAGATAAATAGAAATTGATAGATCCGCAAAAAAAAAGTTTTATGGAAATATGACCAAACAAACAAAAAAACGTTTAGTTCCCGTTGTCTTTACTCCAACCGGGGCTTTTTCGTTAACAGGGTTTTCAACTAGCATAACGTTAACATCTCAAAACTACACTATCAGGAACCATGATGATGCATCAACCGTATTTTACACAAGGACAAAGGTAATCTACTACATCGTGCATTGACTTAAATCTCAACACTAAATCTCGGCAGTTGTGACTTGGTATTTATCATTTGTCATAAACACCTATAAAGTCAAGAAGCTCATTCTTATAATTCATATCCTGTAATTAAGTATGCATATTATGACTTCATGTATTTGAATCTGGTTTGGACGTACCCTTCGCTGAATGGGCGTGGGCACTTTGTAACCCCTTTTCATGATTCCCTTGAGTATGGGCTGAGAGAGTCCCATGCTCTGGAAGCCTCCCGACTTCTTCTTCTTCTTCCAGTTGTTCCCATCCCCGTCTTCTGCCTCGTCAACGTCCAGATGACTCGACAGCGGCTCAGGCTTCTCCGTTTCATCCTCCTCGAAATCATCCTTCACCTCCTTGGGCTTCCGGATTCGGCGAAGAGGGACTGGCCCCTTCGGCTTACGCTTCACACCGCCGCCCTTGCTCCCCGTATCCTTAATAACCTTACTACCGCCACTAAACTTCATTTCGACAAGGTCACACCACAGGTGACAGGTGCCAGGAGTAAATAGTTGACAGTAAACAATCCTAATCTCAACTCCAATATCCTTCCACGGCACGTGCGAAGGAGAAATTCGAATTTTGCCGCATCAAATCTCAATTTGTCCCAACCGCAACCCGCAACAACCCTACAACTCCCTAATGATTCGGATTTTTATTTCATGCATCACAAAAAAGTCT
>JAQFXY010001519.1:0-10188 GCA_034693865.1 Ceratophysella sigillata | reverse complement strand
AACCTCAAGGCAATACTTATATCGGAAGGGATCGTACCAATTAGATCCAAACGAGGACTGGTCTATACGATTGAGACGGTATAAACCAGGCCGCGACTGCTGCGACAAGCTTAAAACATGCTACTTCCATACATTTAGCATGGACCCGAAAAGTTCGGGTCGGCGACCCGATGCAATCTGAGCCGATGCAGTCTATGTACTCTCACATTCAAATAATGTTTAAGATCCCAGATCCCACTAATGAATACAAATTATTGTAAAAATGTATACCAATTAGCCTCGGCAGCAACACTGAGAAACTTTATTTGCACATTGCACACTACTGTGAAGTAAATATATTTACAAATAATGGATACTGCAATAATTAATTTGATTGTGAAATGTATCAATTTGTATAGTTCTTGAATAAGTTTAGGAAAAATATAAAGTAATAAAGTTCTGTATTCAGGCTGGGAAATGAATTTTGAGATATGGAAAATCAGCCTGTTCGACAACGTTACCTTCAAACATCTGAAGCAGTTCTGACGTGACGGTTTGTTTAATGTAAGTCGATGTCCTCCCGATGGTTCCTGCTGTGGCTAGGTTCGTATTTCGATAATCGCCAAGTTTGAGTTGCAAAGTCTGCAGCGCTGGCAACTTGACTTTGAGCATCTCGAAGTCACTTACGCTCATTGGATTGGATTGGGTGCCGTTGTAAATGAACCAAGGATGAGCAGACCAGAAGAATGTTTCCAAATTCTTGAGATTGGGCACTTCTAATTCGTCGATTCCACTTGTTTCAGTAGCGAATGACAGATTGGTGCATAAGTATTTGAGACTTGAAGGAAGCTGACTGATCGCTACAAGCAAATGTAAACATTTTCAGGTATTAAAATATGTACTGCTTCTTTTTAAATAGTAATTGATTATACTACAGACGAAACCAACCAGTGTATTACCAGTGTATTACCTGTAACAGGGAGAACTATTATTGATTCATCCCCCAAAAAACGGTGGTACAAAGGTCTGGACTCCATGAGAGTGAGCGAAATCAGATTAGTGCAGTTTGAAAGTACTTCCATGTAGCGTATTGCTGGATTAGTGTAGGAACGAATTCTGTCACACCAACACAAACTTACTGAAGTCAGGCTAGCAGAATGTTTTTGAATACAGTTTGATGTTAGTTGCACAGCACCTTCTGCCACGCGATCCGCGTCTGCACATTGGAACGCTTGCTCATGATTAAATCGTAGGTCCAAGTTTATAAGTCCATCCTCCTGACACATCATTCTAAGCCATAAGGCAAGAGATATGTAAACCCAGTAAGCCTTTACATCCACAGTTAATCGTTCGACACGGAGTTTAGCGGGACCGTTTGGCTGGAGCTGGAATGCAATTCTGGCATTATTGTAGCAATAGCCAACACCCATTTCCATGCTTAGTGACCGAAGAGTTGAAATGTTGGATATGATGATATTCCTTAAGCTGTAGCTGTAGTCACAATTGTTTTGAGCATGCATGGGAATATCTTCAGGGCGGCCTTCCACTAAGGCATTGATCATAGTGTTGTAGAATATTTCGTAAACCAGCTGACTGGATGATTGAATATAAAGTTTTGACAGTTTTCCGTTTGCTAGCATACATGCCAAAACTTGGAAGAGGCTCCTATGCTTCTTTGTTTTTTCTGTTCGGTAGCTGGATATTATCCGGAGGCTGGTAAGCTTTGGAAACCAATTTGGATGACTGGAATCCGTGCTGGGACCCGGAAATTCACGTCCACGTGTGCTTCGGTTTGGAACCTCGAACAGAGTGGTCGGAATAACTTTGTTGAGGCACAGTTTCTTGAGTGCTTCACACCTTGCGGTGATGAGGAAGAAATTGTCAGGAAGCATTATTCCTCTGAATTCTACTTTTCTAAGTTTTGAACAGAAGGAGTCGATCTGTTTGAATCTTGTGTCCAATTTCTGAGAAACATCCGGTATAACAACCGAAATGGCATTACTTTCAGTATTGAGCATTGTTTCAACGTTAGATTTGTCGATATGCAATTCAATTACAAACACTTTGGAAATAGCATCCCTCCAGGATCGACTGACAGAGCGGATCTTCTGTCTCTCTACTGGGTCCAAGTTTTGAAATATTTCAGCCATCATCTAGACGTAAGTAACAAACGAATGAGTTTTATTAGTTGAAAACCGTTTCAGGTGTGTGATAGTAAATGTGATATTTTTCCTTCGCTTCGGTATGTCGTTTTTCATCAACATATTATGCCTACCTAAGACTCAGAGGTAGCATGGCGGACGCGCTGTTATTTTTAAATGCAATTGAGGATTGTAATGTATCTAAATTATGAATTTAACAAAATATATAAATAAATGAGAGCAAAAAAGAAATTCTACATTGAATTCATTTTGTAATGTAAGTTGCCGGCACGTACACATACCGGACTTTCGATAGTGGACTTTCGTTGTCCGTAGTAGCTGAAGGATGCGGTAAGTTCTCAATCCTGACAGCCGCACAGACGTACAACGTACAGATCTTACCATAATGTTTGCTGTTGCTGGTGTGTTCAGCTTTGTCTTATTATGCATGGACTCGCCAGCTAAAAGGCTACCAATTGAGTGCATTCCAGAATTGCTTCGTTGGCTACCCCATTATACAACTATGTATGTATGTACATTGTACGTACATACATATTATGTGTGTGTTGCGTATGCCTACAATTGGGGATTGGGAGTTTAGAAGGCTGAAGAGACCAGACAGCGAGCAGGGTAAGATCTGTACATAGTACGTCTGTGCTGTGAGCATTGAGAACTTACCGCATCCTTCAGCTACTACGGACAACGAAATTCCACTATCGAAAGTCCGGTATGTGTACGTGCTGGCAACTTACATTACAGAAGGAATTCAATGTAGAATTTCATTTTTGCTCTTTTTTATTTATATATTTTGTTAAATTCATAATTCAGATACATTACAATCCTCAATTGCATTTAAAAATAACAGTACAAGGTGTTCCTAAATACTTTATTTCACGACTCGAGCCTGAATCTATGGAGCGGAGCTGAACCACAACTCAACCGGCGGTGTGCCCAGGCAAGCTGCGCAAAACTATGTAATTTCGCGTCCGCCATGCTACCTCTGAGTCTTGGGTAGGCATAATACACCCTAAGCTAATCTACGTCTACCTGTATTCAATTAGTAGTCAGAGCTAAGCTTTTTTTCAAAAGCGACACGCGGCGCGGGCCGGGCTTCTATTCGAGACCGGTACTATTCCAAAGCAGCAAAATATGATTGAAATAATTCTAAGAGTGCTAAAAAATCAATTAACGCTATGTGAAATCGAGATTAGTTGTAGAAAAAGAAAGCGTTCAGAACTCCTACACAGTCCGAATGACATAACAAAACCCATTCTCCACTGGCTTTGCCAAGTTTAATTTTTTCTCGGTAGTTCCTTTGCGCCTAGTTCCGACAATTTTTTCTATAAGTTTAGTTTTAGAATTTCTACAGAGTTTAGGATTTTTAATTTGCGACAGGTATAACATACCTAGGAATTTAACACCTATATCCTATATATGTAAGCATGTGCTGACGCCATATTCAACCGAACTCGAATAATAGCCCGGGCAAATAACCGAGATCGGCTAATATAATATTTCATAAAACTTGCGCTCAGCTCCAGCCACTTCTCGAGACCCGGCTAGTATTTGATGCCCTAAACCTTTACTCCAGAGACCAGAGATACCGAAACTAAAAATTTCCTTCAGCATAACAGCTGCAGAAAGCATGCGCCATGGGAAATTTTTAGCTAATATGTATCAAACAAAGGGGAGATGGCAAATACATTTGACCTTGACCCTTGACAGGGATAGCGCTAATACGGGACTTACTTCAAGCGGCAAATCCTTAAAAGAAGTATTCGGCTTTGTTCTCGAATCGAGCGGTCGTAAACTCATTTTGTGATTTTGTTCCATGATGGGCTTGTCTGTTCCTGTTACGTCCTCTCTTAAGCCTGGGTGCCTAGATAGTTGACACAAGTATGAGATACACTGAACTAAGATGGTTGCTTTTGCTGGAATCTAAGCTGCCTCTTCTGCTCTGCCTTTTGAAGTTGGCTGTTGCGTTACACTTTTCAACGTTTTAGAATATGAAGTGGGGAAATTCAAGTCCTCACACAAGAGATGGCGAAAAGTGCGCATCGTTCGACAATAACAACCACACACCCAGGTCGTCGTTAACGCACCTAAATACTCTTCGTCCAAAATTAGTAGAGTATATTCGTTGTCGGTTTAGAATTGGGGTTCGAGGACCTAATGCCGCGGAACCCAAAGCCGTTTATACCTAAAATCGAAGGACTTTATGTCACGTGGACAAAATGCAATTCAAATTAAAATACGGGAGGACGGCGTTTTTCCTAGTTTTGCAAAAGTGTATGTGAAATATGGCGTAAACACATTTTATGAATTAAAAGCTACTTATAAGAAGCTAGCAAATAATTTTTATAAAATATTGTTAGACGAGCTAAACATCTTAAATAATTACAAAATTCTAACATAAAGATTCACAGTAATTAAATCTAGAGTTACTGTGAAATCTGTGGTTTAAATCGACGTTATTTTGTTGAATTAATTAATTTAAATGCATTTAGTTAAATGAATGAATTGAGGTACCGATGTAGTTAAGTTAAATTAAGTTAGAATTTCTAAAATTTTCGAACCAACTTAACATCGTTTTAAAATATTTTCGCGGTTTTGACATCGATCCGTATTTTTCTTTCTAGAAACAGCAGGACTTATTTCTATTCTTCTTTTACTATAAAGCACCATTGTTTAGAAAATTGCCGTTCTGAAAAACTGGTAAGATTTCACTTCGTGAACCAGCGACGCAGTATGGCTCGAGTAAGGTAGATGGAAAATAAAAAATGAAATGAAGTAGATCTAATAAGTATAGAGCGATTATAACGTAGTACACACTAGTATTTTGCTTGTACAATGTATAAGGAAAAATATAAGGAAGAACATGCACTAGGATAGAGGTACAATTAGGAAAAACGCCACGACATTCGGTACTCTTCGTAATCTAATTCCAACAGCATTTTGTTCAAACACAATATTTGGATCATCGGTATTAGATCCCCTCGGCATTGGGTCACTCGGCATTAGGCCCAGGATTTTCTTAAGCCAACAACGCATACTCTACTATTTTTAGACGAGGAGTAGGTTTTTGAAAACATTAGTTTCATTGTTTCTGGAAAACTTTTAAAATGCTGTAAGGAGTAGGGAGTGTTTAAAAATATAAAAAGTTGTAGGGAATAGATGTACAATTAACTGCCTTTGGCAGATCGGGTCCAGAAAGAACATCACTAATAATAAATCAGTTGGTCTTGGTTAGGTTAGTGAATTTTTCTAAATGATTGATTGATTGATTGACCTTTATTTCAGTGTCAGTTAAGAGGTTGCAGCAATACTTACCTAACATTAATTAAAATACATAGTATATTTATTGGAACTGCCAAATGACAGATTCAAGCTGGTTTCTACACCGCACCGGTAAGGTAGTATAGTAGGTTCAATTCGGGGTTTGTGGGAAACAATTGGTGATACGGTTTTCCACGGTTTAAATGAAATGGCGAATTTGCCTTAAAACATCAGCATTCCTAACTGAAAAAAAAACTATTTTTGTAGTAGGTATTTATACATTTCTGTACGTTGTTCTATCAAACTTTGCGCAGCATACCACGGCCAAAACGTTGAATTAAACCTAATCGGTCGGCCTGTTGTGGCCTGAGATACGTGTGAGATACTGGGACGTAACCAGATAATACATCAATTATGCAAATTGCTCTTTCAGATAGTATAATCACTAGGATACGGTACTACATAATGTCCAAGCATTCTACAAATCGCAAGGTATGCAGTTATTTGGGAAAAAGCTCAAGGAAGTGCGACTGTAAGGTAGCGTAGGGAGGGATCGTACATATTAGATCCAAACGAGGTCTGGCCTATTTTCAAAGCTGTTTTGCATGGTATGGGGGGAAGTATCTTAAAGGCTGTTCTCTCTCTTGTGGCTGGTTGCTGCTCAAGTCCACTGGGCTAAGTGCTTGGACTTTTCCAAAAACTTAAAACACGAGCCCTGTCCATAAGACGAATTGAATTGATACGTATGATACGTCTATGGAAAGCTAATGAGCTGGTGAATCTAGAGCTCACCATTAGATTTCATGAAGTTTTCATTATCTGTACTATATTACCGTTTAAACTTTTAAATTTTTTAAAGATGCCTTTATTGCTTCAATGACAAATTCATGAAATCTAATGGTAAGCTCTAGATTCACCAGCTGTTGGAAAAGTGCATGCACTTAGCCCAGTATAGTTGAGTGGGAACCAGCCACTAGAGAGCAGCCTTAAAGCTCAGCTCCATGCAGCAAATGGAAAAGCTCAACCTTTACTTCAAAGCAATTTTGCTTGGCATTCAAAATACTATCCATCACAACATATGACACTGTCCATCACCTACCACGTACAGGTTACGTCACAGACCTCTCGTTCCCATTCGGGTAGAAACGAATAATGGACGAATAGCTAACGAAAACCTGAACAGAGAATCTATGACGTATAAAATTTCTGCTAATACTGGCCATACTATTTATTTACTAAATTAGGCGGCAAGTCGAACGAATCTTCCGACGGTAAAACTTTACATGCTTCGAATGGATCGATTTCAACAAAAAGAAAGAGATGTTTTCAAACACACCAAAACAGTATTGTAAAGATGAAGGATCCAAGTATCCAGTCCAGTTCCTGATTGAGTTTCAATAAAAAATTCACTTCACTTATCCATTTCAAGAACAGGAACAACAAGTTAAGGAGGGATTGGTCGAATCTATTTAAATGCCAGTAACATGGCAATTTTTGGGTATATTCAGTTAATTCAGCTCACAACTTAGAAATTCAAGGAAGGTACCCAAGGTTAGCTAAATAAGGTGTGGTATATCTCCCGATGGAAGATATTTGGTTTCTAGTCCCGATTAGGGAAAAATCATAATTAAAAACTATTTAGTTGAGGTAGAATTGGACGAATCTATTCAAATCCCAATAACAAATTTTTGGGTCTATTTAGTTAATTCAGCTCACGCTCACAACTTAGAAATTCGAGAAAGGTACCTACCCAAAGTTAGCTGAGTTAAGTGTGGTATCTCTCCCAATCGAAAATATTTGGTTTCTATTCCCAATTAGAGAAAAATCATAATTAGAAATCATTTACTTAAAGAAACTCGTTTTACAAAATACGAGTTGAGAGGAAGTACATGAAGCTCCCTCCAATATCTCCCTAGCAAACCACGAGTAGCCGAATGATTCATATTCATACCTTATTCCGTATGCTTGATGGCGAAGCGAAGGTGTTTTATTGGAATGAATTTGGTTAGTGTAGTAGTGTAGTGGTGTAGTGTAGAATTTTGGGTACCTACCCCGCTTGATTTCTATATTTCAACATAGATGGAGTTGATTCATCGTCCAATCCCCCTTAAGCAGCGAACAAGGTTAAAGTGCCGCTCGGACTGCTCCACGGTGATCTGGGAAAATCAATTTTGGTATAAATTCATTTGATAGGTCATTCCTTTGTATTTTTTGCGCTGAATCCGGATCTCGCGTCAGTTTTTGTTAAAACCAATCCGGGAAGCCAGGAAAACCGAAAAACCCGAATTTCGGTGTTTAACCAAAACAAATAAATCAATGTACTTTATTATGCTAAGGTAGGTCCATTTTACCTAAAAAACGTTTTTGAAAAATACCCGGTAAAATTTCGATCCGAAATTTCGGATTTTTGGGTAATTTGACAACATGGTGTAAAACTGACCTCTAATTCGGATTCAGCGTCCTCGATTACCCTACAATACTTATAAAAGTTTATATAAAAGTATATAAAAATAAAAGTTAGTTTTTCAAAGGTTTTATTTTGACCCTGAGCGACCTTTGAGGGGTCATGCCTCCTTGTTTTCAACACTTGGAGGTCAATACAATATGGCACAAGCTAGATAAGTTGCTAAGGTATGCTAAGGTTGCTAGATAAGTTGCTATGCAAAATTCCACAGATACGTTTTTCTCCTATCTCGAGCAAATGATTTTTTAAAATAATTTCAGAAATTCATGGAAAATGACGGGGTGTCTGCATGATAAAAAGAGATTAGTACATGATATTGTGTGTCTTGTCCACAGATGCTTACTTCAAAAACTTTAAAATAAGTATTTTTCGAAAAATTGTCTTGAAACTTCATGAAATGCTTAGATCTGGGAAAAACGTTGCTTAGCCCAATGACCAAAATATTTCTCGGGGTCATATATACAAGGAGCTTCACTCATCCAACCCAGATATTTCCAAGAAGGAACTACGTTTGCCAACTGTAGCGTAGATTCCAACGAGATCATGCGGTAATGCGGTCATTTTCTAGAATTCAATGTACTTAGACGGCTTGATCAGAGACTTTGCCAACGAAAATTCCGGAAAGAAATTCCATGAAGTAGCTCATGATTAGTAATGCCCCGATTAGTGAATTTTCACAGAATCTAATGATCCGATTAATCCGTTCAGCAATAATCGGCCTGCTGATTAATCGGTTTTTAATTCGTGTGGCGTATCGTTTGAATCGTAATTTCATAGGGAATGCATCTGTTGTACAGACGAATAGTGTTTTGAAATAGTTTGCGGCGTAGTTATTGATTCGAACTATAATCATAAGGAAGCACGTCATCATAGTAAGTACCTACAACTAAAGAGTACTTACCGAAAACAAAAGAACCACGCTACAAAAGTACCAACATCGTAAAAGCACCTACAACAAAAGTACCTACAGCAAAAGCACCTACATTACAAAAGTACTCACAAAAGTAGTTAATTATTTCAGGAAATATTAATTCTATTCAGATTAGGCTAGGTCTCCGAAACAACCGCTGACCATATGGTGCTTCTTTTTTTTTGTGTAAACTAAACTAACTGTTGAATAGGTGCACAATTAGACTTGCCGCTTACACCGACACTGTGTCAGTGTCAGCATCGGTGTCAGTGTCGAATTTTGACACTGACGACAACCAAGTTTTAGGTGTCAAACCTATTCGACACTGACACTCAAAATTTTGGTGTCGAGTAGATTCAACACTGACGCCATGATTTTCAGTGTCGAATAAATTGACAGGTTAGGTAAAATTATTTATCTTTTATTGCAATAAATGTACTATTTTAGCATTTACGGATTTCAAGTTTCAGACTCCTTTTACCTTCTCCTTCGACTACTGTTAAGTAACCATGACGCACCGGACAACAATGTTCAACCAATTTATTTTGAGCTTGCCGTGGTTAGGGCCTGGATTTCAGACAAAAATAGTGAGTCAGATAACACTGTGTGGAATAGCTTAAATCATAAATTACATGGAGAATAGTTGAATATATAAAACACTGTGGGGAATAGCTAAAATCTTAAAATACTGTGGGGAATAGTTAAAAATATAAAACACTGTGGGGAATAGCTAAAATCATAAAATACTGTAGGGAATAGTTGAAAATATACAACAGTGTAGGGAATGGTTAAATATATAAAACACTACTGTGAGGAATGGCTAAAATCTTAAAATACTGTGGAGAATAGAGCTACATATCAGGAATACATTGTAGGGAATAGAACTGTCAGGAACACTTTTTTGGGAATAACAGGACCGCCACCCGGCGATTTTTGGGCCCTGAAAGCAACATATTTTCAGGCCTCAGCAGAATAGTGCTCATATTCATTCATATGGCTAGGATCAAGTCTCGAATAGCTTGTATAACCTATTCAAGTTATCGAACAAATATGATGTGTTTGAAAGATAGGTTTAGCTTTGTACTTTTCTTTGATCTTTGCTCCAGACCTTTGTACTTCGTACCCTCAGAATATGCGGTGATCTAAGAATAAAATCAGAAAACCTTTTATTATCAAGTCACAACACAATCACAATACTTTTGTTATTTTGCTGGGAAGGCATGGCGGGGGAAACTATGAAAGTTTTCATAGAACTAAAGCAGTCTGATAAGCATGTTTGTGTTCAGAGTTCATACTTCATAGTTTACTCATGAAGTGGAAGTAAAATTCAATGTATGGTACAACTTAAGAGACTTCTTTCATTCATGAAAATCTGGGAATTTACCGAACTCATCGTCCAGTCTCACTTTGCCCCTTTT
>JAQFXY010001518.1:0-10195 GCA_034693865.1 Ceratophysella sigillata | reverse complement strand
GCAGTAAAATATGTAGGTACTCAAACCACCAGTATATCCACTACAATATGCACTAAAACACTTCTACTACAAAATTTCAAATTAAAAATAAAAAGCAAGATTTTTGTTTCGATGTTTTTTGTGTGTATATTTCCTATTTGACTGCCATTTTTGTTAATATGCAGCAAAAGGCTAAGTATATGCATTGCATATGCATATTCACACAAACCCTGAAATATGCAAAAATATGCAAGATAAAACTGGCATATTGGGGTCCTTACGTCATAGTTCGTGGAGATACAAAACATGGGGGGTTATGGCCGAAATCCGTTCTCTAAATGTGATGCCTCAATAATTGAGACCAGTGTAGTTCATCGGTTTAGTTACCAAATATTGACATGATTTTAACAAAATTGGCATAACGGCGTGCGATGCAAGTAATAATTGAACAACCATAGTTATTTAACATAGATAATGGATGTGTACTACATATTCAAATTCAAAGGCTTTCGAAACTGGATAATTCGATTGAATTTTATTTACCGATGTCAGACGCTGCAATATTGTTAATTATGTATTATTATTAAATTCTCTTACTTACACACATTTTCAAATTATTTTGTATTTTTTCTGTTTAAAACATTGGAATAAATAAGTTTAAATTATTAAGCTATTAGTACCTCTGTTGCGGATTTCAGGATGAAATAAAAATAATTATATGGTGGTGAGTATTTTCTTGTTTTTGTTTGAAATTTTAAAAAAAAGTTAGTTCAACTAAACGTTTAGGTTGAATGTTGACATTATAATGTAGTGCTTTTTTGGTAAAAAATGAATGTTTTTGTTGATATTTGCGACATTGACACTAGATATCCTGGGGTCCAAGCTGCAGCTAATTTGGTTTCTTTTGTCAGTTCCAATTGGCTGTCATATGATAATCACCTCCTATTTCGTATTTCGCACAGGTTTGTCTGAATAATAGTACAGTGTGCGAGGCTGGACAGGCCCTTTGCGGATCGGAGTGCTACACTCGGGGTGAGACAGTTCGATGTATTGGCAATCAACTCTTACTTGGGTGTCACGCCAACAGCGAAGTATGCCGACCCGAAGCGGGAGATATTGCCGGCTGTTACGACCCCAAAACTCACGTATGCCTTTATAGTGGTGACGAATAAAAGCAGCAGCATAGGGATAACAAGGTAATTAAATCTCCAAACTTTACAAACATTCTAAGTTTTTAAGACCTACCAAATTAAGGAAGTTAACTTGGCTGTGGACAGAATTTTATTTTCAAAATACTAATTTTGAAACTACAAGTGTACTACAAGCCCAAGTACTGTAAATGGTAAATGACGAGGAAAATTAAAATGCGCGATTTATTTGGTAACTGCACGGTTTGCAACGTTTTCATTTACCGTTTGGCAGAACCCTTAAAATAAAAAAAATTATAGCTTGAAAAGTTGCAATTGGATAAACTTGGATGAACTTTCTTTAAAATGTCTGAATTATTTCATCCGTAAATTATGTATGCATAATTTTAATTATGTAAACTAGACCAGGAGTTTTTCTATTTACCAGTGCATTTTTATTTCAAGTTCAATTCAATCCTGTAATTGTCCCTTGGCTCTTCAACGACTAAATTAGAGACGTTTAAATGATAAACTAGTTATGCTATTTATGTGTATTTGAACAATTGCATATTGGGTAAGCTACATTTTACATTCATACAAATACAGGTAATCTGCATGAAGGAACAGGTCGCTTGTGGTGACAAATGTTTTCAGCCACAAACTCAAGTCTGCATTAAGAGTGGAGGCTATGACGGGAAAATATATTACCATGTCTGTTCATCCGGACAGTTATATTGCGGTGGAAATTGCTACAATCCTCAAGACCAAGTTTGCCTTTTTAACGATTCAAAAATTTGTAACAAAGGGGAAGCAATATGCAAGTATAAACGCTATAATCCCAAGTCCCATGTCTGTTTCACTTATTGAAGACCAAACACTGCGTTGTTGTATTCATGGGGCTGTGTTTCACCTCGAACTTAACTTAGTTTGAGAAATCCTAACAAAAATCCGATGATCACCAGACGCCACTAATTATCATACAGTTGTATTTGTGTGAACTGAATGTTAGTTAGTTGGTAGGAAAATTGAACAAAATTAAAGCAAATTCAATCTAATCAAGCTGTACAATATTTCGAAAAAGTGTTTGTCTTGACTTGTCACAGTGTATTGTATTGATCAACTGCATTGAACTAAAATAACCCTTCCTGATGATCTCCCAAATCTGCCTTTTTGGTATTGAGCACCCTTGATATTAGAACTTCAGTTCATGACCGCTCCGGAGTCATTCAGGCATCAGCAGCAGGCGCAATCTTTATTCAAATTCATTTCATACAGATATTCTTGGTTAATCATCCTCGACGCACATTTCATATACCAATGGCAAATTTTTCAACAGGAGCTTATTTGCTTTAGAAGATTTAAAGTAAAGTAAAGAAAGGTAAATTTCTGATGCGCTTAGCACTTGACCAAGTAAAAGTAAAATTTTACATTTGTTTCGATTTACGATACATAAAATAAACAAATAAAATTGGGTACTGAGATGGACGTTCGGTATTACTCCGCAGCAGCCACTCCAACATCGATTCACAATGCGTCTCTGCACCGAGATGCGTATTCAGTAGTAGTGGAGGAATGTTCGATTAAATGAAAGGCATCGAAGCCAAACAAACTCTGAGGGATGGTTGGAATTTGAACGGGCTGTTCAGATAGTTGTAAGTTGGAACTCAATGCCAAGTAGGTACACTGATAAAATATAGAACGAAAATTACGTATTCTATTATTCCATTGGTAATTCATAAATAAATAAGTCCGATTTTGTCAAAACGGCCAAACCTAATTTAGTTTTGTAATTTGGTCAACTTCAAAACGAAAGTATGTATAGAACCTTGTAGTGAATGACTTTAGTTCATAAATCCTCTGTACCGAAGTCCCTCACAATCACAACTGGCTTCCGAGGACTTGCAAACGGTGCAAACACAGGTCTCAGCCTTTTGATATTCATACCTGGTAAAATAATGTTCAAAATCGGTACGAATATCATAAAATGCATAAGAATCAGTTCATAAACCAAACCTAGCTAATCTTGAATATTCGTAAAATAATACACTCAAGAAATGCAGGAAGCGCTAGT
Source organism: Ceratophysella sigillata (assembly GCA_034693865.1). Taxonomy (NCBI): domain Eukaryota; kingdom Metazoa; phylum Arthropoda; class Collembola; order Poduromorpha; family Hypogastruridae; genus Ceratophysella; species Ceratophysella sigillata. The sequence goes on along the minus strand of JAQFXY010001518.1, from coordinate 7,018 downwards.
AAATAGAATCAAAACATTAAACTCAATGAGCGAAATGCTATTTTCAAAATTCTCAGGACAATAGCAGTAGCAGTAGTACTTTCTCCCAGGGAAATTCCCTGACTTTCTCCAGTACGATTCAGTGCATCATTCATCCGCAAAAGAATTATCTGATGTTCATCTGGATTAGCAAAACCGCTTCATCGGAGTTCACTTGAAACGGGGCCACACACATTACAGTTCAACGTTCAACAACATGAAGCACCTCGGCTACCTGTAGTACGCGTTTATAAGAGCGCTACTGAAGAGCGTGACCGCTACTAATTACCCAAATACATATAATGCCGGATGCAGGCCCTGGATTTCAAAAAGGTGCTTCTTCATGTTTCACAACAATAGCAACATTACTAGCCTTTGAGAATTTAATGGATGTAAATTCCAATATCCATATTTGTCCTTCAAATTCTAGTCCAATTGACGTCCCACTCTAAACTAATCAATTGTATCAGCGTTAATACCTTTCACTTTCATTCAATATGGTCCTTCTCATTGTTACAGTAAATTATTGTTACATTTCAACAAGAACCGAGAGTTGTCTCTGATAACTTCCATATGCATAAGCCTAAATGATGTCGGGAATGGTGTCAAAAGTTCTCCTTGTAGCTCTTCTCTTAATTGGTGACTCTGGTAAGTCTAAAACGACCACTTAATCAAGCAACGTACAGGGCTACTCAGAGCCAGGTTCGTTGGCCAGTGCTGCGACGACGTAGAATAATATGTGCTCTTTCCTATCGAATGTCAATATGCGAACAACCCATTCCCGTATATGGTATTTAAATTCATTACACTTCCACTAGGTAGGTAGGTACTGTATACTTCGTAATATATCCTTAACTGGATTGACTGGAGTACCCGAACCAAGTGTAATTCAAATATCCTAATTATACTTTGAGATAGTTACCCGATCTACGATCCGGGGAGAAAGGTCAAGGATCAATGGACAAAAAACGAAGGAATGACCCCAAAAATTAGCAAAGTTTCAAGTTGTCTTTATTCAAAATCCCGACAAGTAGGTTCGGAGGGAATGTGTGGGTTTTTAAACCTTGGCGTCCTTGGTGGTCAAACTAAGGGTCAATCGAAGTTTAGAGTGTCTTTCCAGAGATTGTTACAACCATAGATCCACGAATCGCAATTAAACAAGCGGGGCAAAATGTTGACCTTATGCTCACCGTGGTTCTTACACCCGTAGCTACACAAATCGCGAATAAAATTTCAAGGTCACATTTTGACCTTCTGGGGTCAAAACGAAGCGTTATTTAGGGGTCAGAATGTTATGGTTGGAAGAATCTGTAGGTCATAAGGCTTCATTTTGATATGCAATTCTTAAACAGATAGTGCTAAAAGGCCTATGATTTACAAAAGATCAAGGTCCAGGTGGTTATTCCCAATGAAATTCAGAATTTAAGAAACAGACAAAATTAGAAAATGTTTAAGGTATTGGTCATCCAAATCGGTTTAGTAGTTTCGGAGCTCGGATAAGAATGAGTTCAAACAAACAAACGAGCGAGAAGGTACGATTTTATTTGAAGTGATGTTATTTGCATTTGTACTATTTACAGCTAAATGTGAAGAAGTGCTATGCAGTAAAGGCCAAGCCCTGTGTTCCAGAACTTGCTTCACTCCACAAACCCAACACTGTTTAGACAACGTAGTTTGTCAAAAGGACGAAGCATCATCAGTTTGTGATGGGGTCTGCATAGCCCGAACATCCAAAAAAGTTTGTATTCCAGCCATTCAGGGACGAAGGAAGAGCCACTACCCAACTGAAATACGTCAAACGCTCTGCGATGTTGGCCAAGGAGCCTGTGAAGGTCGATGCTACTCCAACCTGACGGATGTCTGTCTAGTCAACACACAGTCAGTGGAAGTATTGTGCAGCAAGGGCCAAGTTCTCTGCGGCGTAACCTGCTTTAATGCAGAAGAATTCGAGCACAAACAATGTTTGATAGAGCCACAAGAAGGAGGTGGGTTTCTGTGCGAGAAGAACGAGAGGGTCTGTTACTCCGGATGCTACTCACCCGTTAACCACACTTGTGTCGGCTATGAGCTCTGCGAAGTGGGTCATGTCTGCGAACAAACAACACAGGGATTAAGATATGAAGAAGAATATACGACAGGATTTCCGACGCCACAGACTTGTGAGGCAGGAGAGGTGCAATGCGGCTTCAGCTGCTTCGTTCCACTCCAAGGAAAGGTCGGTCAAGTCATTCACAGATACAAATCTGTAAAATCTGAAAAAATTTAAGATTTTTAAACCACGCCTATTAGGAGGGAGGTATGGTTCATATCAAGCGTCTTTGGTCAATGAAAACCTCCCGCGGGATCACTTCAAATAATAGCAAAATTTTAAGCTATTGGCCACCCAAATCGGTCACTTAGTTTCGCAAGAAATGCGTGGTAAATTTTTTTGCCGTTGGGGATCAATCCAAGCTTCGTGTACGTTCTCCGTGATTCTAACAGTCCGTCGTGGGTATACGAACCGCTAATAAAAAAGCGGGATGAATATCTATTTCAGAAAAACGTAATTTGTGTGTGTGTGTGTGTGTGTGTTCATCTTCCTATCTTCTCCGAAGATATGGGGTTTACAGGGATGCACATGCAACTTCAAAGAAAAGTGATAAAATTTGACACGGGATTGACCCGGGGAGAAAGTTTCGGCGGTCAGAGGTCAATGAAACCCCCCCCCCCCGGGCTGACCGGAAAAATTAGCTAAATTTTAAGCTATCGTGCATCCCTGTATAGATATACACATACACACACACAAAGTTTTTATGAAAGACATGTTGACACTCAGTGATTTTTTGGTAAAAAATTAATGTTTTTGTTGATATTTGCGAGATTGACCCTAGATATCCTGGGGTTCCAGGTTCCAGCTCCAGCTAATTTGTTTTCTTTTTTCGAGTGCGAATTAGCTGTCATATCATAATCAAATCACCTCCTATTTCGTATTTCGCACAGGTTTGTCTGAATAATAGTACGGTGTGCGAGGCTGGACAGACCCTTTGCGGATCGAAGTGCTACACTCGGGGTGAAACAGTTCGATGTATTGACAATCAACTCATACTTGGGTGCCAGGCCAACAGCGAAATATGTCGACCCGAAGCGGGAGCCATTGTCGGCTGTTACGACCCCAAAACTCACGTATGCCTTTATAGTGGTGACGAATACAAGCACCTTTATGGGGATAACAAGGTAAATAAGTCCCTAAACTTTACAAACATTTTAAGTTCTTAAAAACCTACCACATACGAAGTTAACATGGCTGTTGCCAGAATTTTATTTACAAAATCCTTATTTTGAAAGTACAAGTGCTGAAAGCCGCCTACTGGTAAATGGTAAAGGACGAGGAAAATCGGGGTGCGCGATAAATTCGGTAACTTCACGGTTGGCAAAGTTTTCATTTACCGTTTTGAGGAACCCGTAAAATAAAAAACTTTCTTTAAAATGCCTGAATTATCTCATCTGTAAATGATCTGTGAACAATTTCAATTATATTTTATATTTACCAGTGCATTTTTATTTCCAGTTCAATTCAATCATGTAGTTGTCCCTTGGATTTTTAACGACTAAATTAGAGACGTTTAAATGATAAACTAGTTATGCTATTTATGTGTATTTGAACTATTAGATATTGGGTAAGCTACATTTTACATTCATACAGGTAATCTGCATGAAGGAACAGGTCGCTTGTGGTGACAAATGCTTTCAGCCAAAAACTCAAGTCTGCATCTCGAGACGAGCCCAGCAGGACGGGAATATACATTACAGTGTCTGTTCATCCGGACAGTTACTTTGCGGTGGAACTGAAATTTGCTACAATCCTCAAGATCAAGTTTGCCTTGACAATCAGTTTTTATGTAACAAAGGGGAAGGAATATGCCAGTATAGATGCTATAATCTCAAGTCCCATGTCTGTTTCACTTATTGAAGACCAAACACTGCCTTGTTGTATTCATATGGGGCTGTGTTTCACCTCGAACTTAACTTAGTTTGAGAAATCCTAACTAAAATCTAATGATCACTAGACGCCACTAATTATCATACAGTTGTATTTGTGTGAACTGAATGTTAGTTAGTTGGCAGGAAAATTGAACAAAATTAAATCAAATTGAATCAAATCAAGCTGTAGAATATTTAGAAAAACTGTTTGTCTTGACATCTCACATTGTATTGTATTAACAACTGCATTGAACTAAAATAACCCTTCCTGATGATCACACACAACAAATCTGCCTTTTTGGTACTGAGCATGCTTGATATTAGAACTTCAGTTCATGAGCGCTACGAAGGCATCAGCAGCAGGCGCAATCTTTATTCAAATTCGTTTAGTTAATATTTTTGGTTTATCATCTTCGACACACAAATAAATAAAATTGAGTACTGAGATGACCGTTCGGTATTACTCCGCAGCAGCCACTCCAGCATCGGTTCACAATGCGTCTCTGCACCGAGATGTGTATCCGGTAGTGGAGGAATGTTCGATTAAATGAAAAGCAATCGAAGCCAAACAAACTCTGAGGATGGTTGGAATTTGAACGTGGTGTTCACCTGATACCAATAGGGAAACCAATTGCTGCTCATTTCATGTAATCTATAAACTAGGCTCCTTTTCAGGCAGTATAATTAATATCCAAAATACGTACTAGTGTATGTAATCAAATCAGTAATAAATATAGGCTTATATAGGAAACTGTTTCTTCCTTAAGGGCATTTGTTTGTTTAATGTTTAATGTTTATGTTTCTTTAAAGGTTCTGTTGTTTCCTTAATGTACTGTTGTTTCCTTAAGGACACTAGTGTTTCTTCAAGGTTACTTGTGTTTCCCTAAGGGTATTTTTTTGTTTAAGAGTACTGATTCTCGAGGGTACAGGTGCAGCTAAGGAAATCAAATTCATTATTTTATTCATTAGATACAAATTGTTTTTTCGGTGTTATAGAAAGTTTTGTTGGTGTTTCTCAACAATATTGGCTTTCCCTCCTCTATGCCTGCAGTTGCTCGGTTACTACCGTTTATTTCAACTGCATTGTCATCCTGTAAGTTGAATTGAACAAGTTAAAGAATGATAATTCTAATTCTGAAGCTGTATTTTACTATATCTCAATTAAAATAGTTTTGATATTTACCAGAACAATCCAAATGTGCTTGCGTCAAAATAACTTTTTGGTCGGCATGTTTTGTATTTTGAGCGTCAAAAAGTGGTAGGGGAAAGTAGTCAGCGGGGTAAAACATCTATTTAGCGGGTATTTTAATCTAAACTGGCGGGGTGTTTAATATTAAGTCGAATATATATAGTTCCAGAAATGGGTGTTTGGGCGAAACGAGGGACAACGACGTGGAGAAACGATGACCCGCACTGGACGTGGCCTGGACCTGGACTGACCGACAGGCACGCAGATAAATCTGTGTAAAATTACCTTTGAATCCATTACGAAGTGAAACGACGCTTTAGAGGGTTCAGAGTTCAGATTCAGGTTTGGGCGAAGTCTGTATTGTATATTGTATGGCTTTTTCATATATGCAGTTTGTGTTAGTAAAGTAGGTACACTGAACGGAATCTGCCATAGGCAGATATATTTTGACAAAACACCATCATCATCATTGGAGGAGTTTATTCATAATCTTAGTATGTATAGTGGCTAGAAAGAATAGGATATATGCAGGACTATATAAGGTATACGCTCATCTAAATCCATAGACACCGATTTCTACAACAATACCATTATAAATAGTTGTAAGTTGGAACTCAATGCCAAGTAGGTATACTGATAAAATATAGAACGAAAATTACGTATTCTATTATTACATTGGTAGTTCATAAATAAGTCCGATTTCGTCAAAACGGTCAAACCTAATTTAATTTTGTAATTTGGTCAACTTCAAAATGAAAGTATGTGTAGAACGTTGGAGTGAATGACTTTAATTCATAAATCCAGATCGTATTCCTCTGTACCGAAGTCCCTCACAACTGGCTTCCGAGGACTTGCAAACGGTACAAACACAGGTCTCAGCCTCTTGATAGTCATACCTGGTAAAACAATGTTGAAAATCGGTAAGAATGTCATAAAATGCATAAGCATCAGTTCAAAAACCAAACCTAGCTAGTTTTGAATATTCGTAAAATAAGACACTCAAGAAATGCAGGAAGCGCTAACAAATAGATAGCATCAAAACATTAAACTCAATGAGCGAAATGCTATTGTTAAAAATTCTCAGGACAATAGCAGTAGTATTAGTACTTTCTCCAGTAAGATTCAGTTCATCATTCATCCGCCAAACAATTATATCAACGCTTTAAATAACAACACGATGCTATGCTGGCTAGTTATACTGCAAACGATTATACAAATACCAAAACCAAAGTTGACCATCGAATGCAGAAGTGTATGAATGCATTAGTGTACGAAATGCACTGGAGGACAATTGCCGTACCTTACCCCAAGTAAATAAATAACATATATTATATATATCTCCGCCTGAACAATACCTAGTACAATAATAACGAAGTAACAAAGGCCTCGAAATTGTGCAAATATCAAAAAATAAAAACAAAAGTTGGCGTTCCAGTTCCTTCTTCCAAATCAGCCAAACAAAATAGCCTAGAAGCTGACCATAAACAAAAGGTAAAATGTTACCTAAATCAATTCCGAAATAAACGCTTGTACACAAACCAACATCTTCCGCTATTTCAGTATGCTGACTAAGCTATTGTCTGCAATTAAATCACTGTATCCGCATTTGTAGAAACAAGTGAATACTATGCTACTCCATGATATTTTCAGTCTTGCAGCTTGCCAGAAATGGACGAAAGCTATTTTCCCAAGAGTTTCCTTAAAATAGCGTACTTGCAGCTTACATAAATGCACGGACACAGGATCTGGATTCTACTATTGTCTAGATTTTTATTGACAATAGACCTGTTTTCTCCCTTACCTTTCCGTTCCTGGCTCCACGTCATCATCACAAGTGGAGAGAATGGCCGA
>JAQFXY010001517.1:0-10196 GCA_034693865.1 Ceratophysella sigillata | reverse complement strand
AAAAAATAAATTCATTAACTTTAGCTTTGGTATAATATTTGAAAAATTCGTCCATTGAATCGTTTTGATTAAAGGATTTGTGTAAATATGGAAGAACGATTTATTGTTCTGTATGACGTTCAGAAACCGAACGTAGAAGGGCTTCTGTAAACACCTAGTTAACTGGTGTGCCGGTTGGTTCAAGTTTTGCAATAGCATAGTTTAAGGTTGAAGGCTACATCCCCGCTGTCAGGAGATTCGTGTCACGTCAGCAGCAGATTGTCTCATGAGTACCCTTGATCGGCTCGAGAGTTTCCACTTTAATTTTAATTGTTACTAGGATTGGTTAGCTTTAGTTATTTTTATATACATTCCAAAAAGGTATTATATTTAGGCACCATGAACTCGAGTGTGCTGTTTGAACTTAAACCATTTCATTTTCGAATTGACTTGACACAAACATAACAAAATGTCCCACCAAATAATGCCGAACAGAAACTGTTGAAGATTAAAATTCCCACTTATTATAGTGATACTGCTGTGAAAATCGGTTGTGTGATCTGTGTAGAACACTATTGCAGTTTTTTTTGTAAATATTCACACAATAAGGCAAGCAAAAAAGCTCTATTTTCCACTACATATCCGGATTTGAAAATACTGAAATCCGGATTTCGGATTTGAGAATCCATTTCAAATCCGGATTAAATCCGGATTTCAAATCCGGATTTGGATTCCCTAGTCGACGCAGTGCTATGCTGCTCGCCCAATAAAATATCGTGAAAAACGTGTTAATTCGATAATTACTCTCTTATGATGCCAAACAAGTGGTTGGAACCTACTAATGGGATTGCGTACTTAAGAGGAGAATGCTGGGCTTCTGCGGAAGTGTGCACCACAGTAGCTCCAATAATTCCACTTCAGGCTGATGAGTGGCATAATACATAATCTGATGAGGAGACTCAAGCACAGAAACTGGATTCTGGATTCCCAAAGTCCAATTAAGGTGAAACAAAAGATCTGAAAACGAGATTTTTATGAGAACCAAAAAGCCATGATGGGAAAGTAACTAGTCTCCTTTTCCTGTTCCTCTCAAAAAATTCCAATTCTTAATTTCAATTCTTCCCATTTGCTCTACGTATCAAGTACCTTGAGTTTGAGGAAGAGAAAGAACGGGAAAAAACTGGAGACACCGGTTTCTCATCTTAAACTCTTACTAGTTCTTTTGTTTTTCCACGTTATATAATTGTTATGACGGTTCACGGAAAAGTGAGTTGGGAAAACAGCCAAAAAATCGGCCAACAAATTCCATAGAAAAAATTGAAAAATTTAATTGAAAAAGCAAGTTGCGAAAAGTTGCCTCAAATAGGTTCAAAAGACATGGAAGTCTAACTTAGCCTACATATTCAACGTCACATGGTCACAGTTTTCAGGTTGAACTCAAAAAGTAAACCAAAACTGCATCTTTTCGACCAAACTTTTTATGTGGAATTTAGATTATCAATCTAAATAGCTTTTCAGATTTTTCTTTAAGAAAAGCTCCACGCTTCCAATTTACAATACGTGTCAATATTTTTTGAAAAAGTATAATCTATTCCAGACTCACTTTGATGTAGTGTACTGAAGCTGAGAACATGAGAGATTGTGATTATATAGAGAAGTTGAGGTATGAGCTTGATGGGACGTAGACAGGGTTGGAATGTCAATGCCTTAGTTGATGAGTTCACCTGTAACAGGAAAGACGAAGAGTGAAACGTGCTTTTTTCATTGTCTTTTCAGTTTCATTTACCATTTACCACACCATGTCACTTTTCAATCTGAATCTGAACTGAATGAGGAAGGCAGACACTCTGTACTGCAAGAGGCGTTGAGGTTGAGAAGCATTCCTAATGTGGACCTATCACGCTTTGCTCCCAATTACGAATTATTATGTCGGTGTCGGAGATTGCAGTGCAGATAACACTATGTATTCGTGCCAGATGAGCATCGTCTGGTACTCAAACTGCAAGTATTCATACATAGATGCAATAATATCATTAAAATGTGGATTTCGGCTTAGATGCATGTAATATCGGATATTGATTCCAACAAGAGAAATATCCGTTTTGACATAAATCATAAAATGTACATATAACCGAGTTCATAGATATAATAGCTCAATAGAAACTACAAGCAGGAACACATTGGCTACCGGAAAGCTCACAAAAGGTGTAATAATCAATTTGCAAATTCAAAACTTGGAGCTATTTACCATTTGATGCCTTTAAGTACCCAAGCACAGGTTTGTACTTCTGATTCGGTAATTTTCCGAATGTGAGTGAAGAAAAGATTCCTGCTTTCTATTGTGGACGTAGTTGGTAAATAATTGATTCAGCTCTTGCATAATAAACCCAGTGAATTGTTCAACCTGTTCAAGCCCAAAGCCCAACAATGGGGAAATAGGAAGAGCCTAATGATGACACCTGGGATTGAAAGGAAAATTTATAATTTTCCCCTATGAATAAAACCCCGTTACATTTTACGAGCTTCCTTTTTTTCTTCTTCCAAATTACAAAGGCAGGTCCTGTGTGATTATAGCTCTCCGTCACCCCCATGCCTAATACTATCCGTTCATGTAAAGTATAATGCTATCTGTAGAGGAAGAATGAGGAAAAACCAGTTTCGGAGTTTTTGTTCTGAATTGATTTTGATTTTGATTGAGGCACCTAGTAGTGGAAGCAGAAAGGGAGTTGAAGTTGAGGCAGAAGGAAAGGAGCTTGACGGGCTCAGAATGGAATAAAGAACTTCCTCTGCTTCATGGAAATGTGTTGAGACAGAAACTGAATAATGGGCATAATTGAAAGTCAATGAAGAGAGTTGAGAATGGGAGACTGCTAATAAATTCCCTTTGGCTTAAATTCACAATTCTCAATGCCTCATGGTGGACTTGAATACTCAATTGGAGAGTCAGACTAGCGTGTGTAACAATAATCGGACCAATTTTACTGTTAGCTTCTTTAATCCAATTCCACTGCCAGAGTCAAGAGTGTATAGAGCATAATAAGGCTTTGGCTTCCATTGTGAATTGTGATGTCGGAGGAGCGAGAGCCCATTTAGTATTCCGAGCACCCAGCCTCAATGCATGTGTGATGTTCAAGCAGTTCCGGATCCATTTAATTTAAACACTCAGCATTTCTGAGCACTAAAGTAGGAATATGATGGCTGGGTTTGGGCACTTCATGCAGTGAAATGGCTCCATTTTCTCTTTGAAACTATCTTTCTGAGTCTGATAAATAATAGGATTTGTTTTCATGGCACGGCAGGGAAACTGCAAGGAAATGGAAAATCTACGTACATGTACGTGTATCATTGTTTGGACTTCCGAGCTTGAGTTGTTGCTTGTGTATGTGGAACGACATGTCAATAAATTGTTGCATGTAATTGTTAGGGTTCACACGTGTAATTATCGCACTTTTACAAGATCTGCTTAGTAAGTACTTTAGCTTACTGAGTTATGGTTATGAATCTACGAAGTCAGAATTCATGATTTATTGGGGTGCAAGGACGTTGCAAAAACGCTTCAAATAATCCTATCAATGAAAGTTTGGAATATTTCCAATTATTGAGTAGATTTCATCATAAGCTAATCATATTGGGTTTAATATTAACAAAGACGCTGCAAAGTTGCTTAGCCTGGGATCCTGAGTTTGTTTTTAATAATAGCATTGAACTTGGGGAAGTATTGTGTTTACCTCAAATGAGTTATGAAGTCATGGATCCTGAATTTGGACAAAATCCTCTTTCCCAGCTCCCAGCCTACTCCTTGAGCAAGACCAATTGAAATCTCCAATTTGTTTTACAAAACCTCAATGATTGAGCATCTCAAGTCAAAGCATGACTGGGAGTCCCATTAGAGAAACGACTAGTGTTCCAAGCCCAAGTCCTGCCACTCCACTGCTCCATCTGGGAAGGAGGCGAATCCCGCTATCATAATACTTGTTTTGTAATTCACTCCTGCCATTTGTTGGGCTGAGGAATTATTGTGCTGAGGAACTCATTCCGCCTTGACTTGAGGTTGTAAACATTCATTACGAGACAACAATGGGAGTAGCAGTAGTCGGATTTAATCGTATCATGAGCATGAATTTGACTCCACGCCGGTTACAGCCTCGCTCATTAGGCGCCGAGCAGGCAAGCTAATATATTGCTATGTAATGGCTTAGACCAGAGATATAAACTTTGTCGCTTAATTTTCCCCTCGTTGGACAAAATTAAGAGGCAGGAAGGACAAAGATCCACATTGTTCTGCTAGAACTGAACCTGAAGTCATCTTGAATCTTGACTCGGATATCTGTGCTAAACCAAGTCTCTTGTCTCAAAGTTCTCTCTTCTTGTGTGCTACGTTTCTTCTTGTGGAAATTCTGAAATGGAATTGAAGGACGCTCTGATTGAAGACGATGAAATTAGCGGGTATTGTATTTATTTATTTGACTTTTATTTCAAAAATTCAATTTTAGAATTGCTTTTTGAACTACACAATTTTCACATGGATTTCCAAACCTAATTGCTGGTAAACGCGGGACGGGAAGTGAGCCTGCAAATGGCATTTGACGCATTTCTTTCATAAGCTGTTCAACTAGTAGAGAATTTCTAATATTTATGTCAGAGTGAGAAGCTATGGATAATATGACGGTGAATTTAAACTGCAGAATCTTGTTTAGTATGAATTAGCAAGGAAATCGCTAGCGATTTATAGGCGTGGGTGTCAGATAGGATACGACGCGAATCAACTGTTACTTTAATAATGAGCTTACCAGCTTCGTCTTCCAAGAACTTATCATTATTCCGAATCAGGAATTGTTTAAAAAGTGAGTACAAATGCTTTTTGTCCCTTTCAATGTAATGGAACCCAACCAGATCCTTTGACACTGTCACCTTCTTGGTTCGGCATGTATATTATTCAAAATCATGGGCAACATTTCTTGGGTTCACGTCACAACTTGGTTGAGTATGAAGTAAGTAATTGTGCAGGATATCGCAGTATGGTTCTGCATAGTGCATTATGATTCCTGCCTGCATAAGAACTGTACAAAAATCATAAGGAATTTCTCCAATTGCACCGTCCCAACGATCAACATACGCAGAACGCCCAGACGAACCGTAATCTCTTGAATGTATTTACTTATTTTAAATCCCTTGTCATGTTATGTCACTCTAATGTGTGACACTGGTATACTGTAATGCATTTACTACACTAAACTGAGTGATCCGTTATGCATACCCTGATCTTGAACAGGATAATACCTAGTAGGTACATTTCCAAGGCTAGTAATGGATTCTTCCTACATAGTTCCTAAGCGCTTCATGTGGCACAATACATAGTCTTACAGGCATTGTAGGTTTGAAATCTGTACAGCATTATAACGATCTCAAACATCAGGTGCAGAGCTGCTCGGAGTAAGTTCACAGACCCATAGTTGTATTTGCCATATTTACGAGTGAGACAAGCCAATAGTAATGAGGCTATGCGAGAAAGGCAGCAAAAGTAATGTAAATTATTGGCCCATTCTCTTTGAGCTACTCTGTATAATTCTGGTATATACACCGTTCTCTCTGTATTCTACTGCCATGATCCGTGATTGATTAAACCTCCTTCAATGGTTTAACGCTGGATTGTAATTTGTAATGTAAACCCTCCACTCTCCATCCATCATAATAAGGAAGTCAGAATTGGAATTCCGTGGCACGGAGTAAACAGAACACCAATCTCCGTTCCTTTGAGCCTTTAACGAGCTAATGAACTTGGAAGTGCAGGGAAACTTGACGGTCTGATGTAGTAAGTTATGTATAAGAAATAGGTGTAGCTATAAAATGTGTAACATCAAATATCACACCTTCCTGCAATAAGAATAGAAAAAGTATGCCTAATGAAATGCACGACATGAGGCATATTTTTCAATGCATTAAGCTTGCATCTTGCATCGCGTTAAGGATTAGGTGTACACGAAGTCTATGGACTTACCTTAGTTCTTTGTTATGGAGAAAATCAGGTATGGAAACTTCATAAACTCAAAGCTTCTTTCTTAATAATCTAGCAGGCAGTGGAAATAGCGGTGTGCCGAGTTCCACTAAACCCAATTTCGTTCACCTGTCGTAAATTCCATAACCGCTTAAACTAATGGAATGCTTCTGACTAATTCTATATAAATATATTGACTTATCTAAACCACATTTGCATAAATACATCTGGGCGCACTAGGAAAATATTCAATAGCTTGCTACTTTCCCAAAGACGATGAATTTTGAAAATCGGTCATTTGACTCGTAAGTGGCGTAAAAGCGACAGTTTTCTCTCTTCAAACTTCCTTTGAATGAGGAATGGAAAGCGGCGCTAGGAACAAGTGAGTGGGAATTTCCATGTCTTTACTAATCCATTTATTTCCAAATGGTTGAAGGTTTAAACCAGAGAAGAGCCAGAGACGACCGGTTCAGAAGATGAAATGGAGCCAGTCCCGATGGTCCCGCTCCTTGGCGGGTGACCTCTTCTCGTGCAGTCCACACTCGGCCGGGGCCACTGGACTTGGACTCAATGGAAGTCTCACCAATTTCCAGCTTACCAATCCAACGGCGGGCTATCCCAACAACTTCTCTCCCGTCCCATTTCACAATCTGCCATTGGAATCCGAATCCAGAGTCTCGTCCATGAATATTGCGGATGTCAGCCCAAGAATTGCAGTGAAAAAGGTAATTTCAGTTTCAAACTGTTTGAATAGTCGGAAGCATGCAAGTGTGAACATATCATGTGAACTCCGATCAATACTCTAAGAATTACAATAAAAACGTTTCATTAACTTCAATTCCAAAGTGTGTGCATAAACTTCTGTATGTACCTAGTATACAGTGAATTATGATCAATTGGTGTGGCTTTAGATCCGCTATTTCTCGACAATCGCATTGAAAAAGGTGTAATTTATAATGAAAATGGTTTGAGATATTTATAAGAATGGTCGAAGAGTCGATGATAATATGATAATATTAGCCAATTTGGGGCACCTGAAGTAATTAAGATACCTTAATTGAAATCCTTGCCAAAGCCATTGGTTATTTACTTCTGCTTGACAGTAAAGTATGCAGTAGACAGATACAGACACGCAAATGGGATAATTATGCAAGAAAGCTAGACTGACTTCCTAGAAGAAGCGTTAGCCACCCTTGTGTAAGCACAATGCGTTTTCCTAATGTATTTACCAAACAACAACATCACGAAGTTCTGTTCGAACCAAGCGTAAGCAAGAGGGATTACGAGGTATGCAAATGCTGTAAATAGAAGCGAAACCGGCATGAGGCTGTGCACTTTGCAAGGCAAGGACCACAGCACGGATGCTTTCCTCTCACACAATCTCAATTTCTCTGTTTTTCAATTCAACTTTTTCTAATTTAGTTGTATTCTCACTTCTGTTTTGTCAAAATCAAAGGAAGTAATGATGGAGCTGCATGAGTGAGGACTTGAGTTGAGACATCTGACTTGAGCTTCTTTCATTTCCACTCCCTGTCCCATGTGCCTGTGCTGTCTGCTGCCATTTGGCATGAGTGAAGTATACAAAGCACAAGGCTTCAATTGAACTGTAAATTGAAAGGAGCCAAATCCATAGGGACTACAATTTAGTTTAATTATTACAAAACCCTAGTTGGCAGTTAGTTTGATGCTGAAACAATATTATTACCTAGCTCAATTTCCCCTTCACCCACTCCATTCATTTCCCTTTCTAGAAAATGAAAAAAAACCTGTCGCGTAATGCTTCCATTCCTCTCGTAGTTTTGAGTGAGATCAGGCCTAATTCAATTACTGACAATGTGAACTTACGGAAAGAATGGCTTGAAATTCTCTGCTCATTTTCTTGACATGAAGTTTACGTCAACTGGGCAGTGTATCTTCATAGTGTTACATTAGGCTGATAATATAGACCAGCAGAATGCCAAATTATGGATCCCTTTTTGAACCAAACCGAATGGCGTACTTATTGGAGAAAAGTGACCAAGTTTGGATACTCGATGCCAAATTGATTGTAAAACATTGCATAGTGCATCCGGTCAAGCCAATTATGACAAAAAGATTTTAAAACACCTAGACTAGCGTGCCCTCTTGTTCGGAGATAGTTTTAGTCACGAATTATGTAATCGTAGGATTGGCTATCCTACTGGTGTGCACTGGAGTGATGATGAAACGCGCCTATTATCATCAGGAGGCAAAACTAATTTTATTGAAGGTGGGATATTGTTTCAATTATGATTATGCGGATTATTACAGGTGTTACTCTTGTACGAGCACGCACAGTACCGTGAGGCAGCCGGCTTCATTCAACGCCTCAGTGTGGGAACATTTCGGATAATCCTCAGGGAACTTCCGTTGGATATTTTTGTGGAGGCAATGCCCCATTCGGTACCAATTATGGAGGCATTGTATTCAAAGGTAAAATAATAAGTTTACATTTCATAAATTCCAAGTCTTAAAAATTTGAATTTAGAGAAGAATTTTAAAGGATTTGTATTGATTTTATTTTCCAGGTCTTCACATCCGACGGGCCTAACGTCAGTTTGAAAGCCCTCAAGCCTGAAGCTGTCATTATGCATATGGTCAAGTTTTTCTCTAGAGAAGAAATGCTTCGTGAGGTAAGTTAATGACTGGGACGGATGATCTCCCAAATCTCATAATTTGCAAAGCCTTTTGGATATAGCAAAATTATTGCATACAAGACGGACTATTGTTCTAAGCGTTGGTTCTTAGTTACCATCAGAAACTCCAGCACTTTTCAACGCATTTCTGTCCATTATTCAGAGAAAGCTCCAAATAGTATCCGTCAAATATTTACGCATAAGACACATTGAATTAATATCGTACTTAAATTCAATTACGTAATCCCAATTTTGCGTTTAGTATGAATTTTTCAAAGATTCTTATACTTCTGAGCACAATAACTAGACAGGGAAATGAGAAATACACTTTTACCTGCAAAATTAACTACAAATTGTGTAATTATATATGAAGTTTCCTTGGCTTGAAAAAAAGCGAGAGAAATAGAGACTTCTTTTGATACGTTTGTTGAGTCGGCAGACAAAAGAGCAGAGGTTTTGACGATGAAGTCAGTTTAATCTTGAGTACAAAGCCTGGCTTGGTCTCGGACGGAGACTCTCTGATTATGACACATGAAGATTTACTGTAATTCTCCTTCTTTTATGCGTGCATTGAGACTGACACATGTTGAGGGTGCATTGGCCATTCCATCTACAATCATCATCTGCCTCCCTATTATGTTCATGAGCTCTGCATTATTTTACTCTCCGTTTTCCCACCAGACTTATTGCAGCCATTCCAGATTCAATGGCCTAATGCAAAGTTCCTACAGTAAAATACTTTCTTTAGTGTGGCCAATCGCTACAATTTGAAAAATATCTCAAAATGTCACAAATTACGTTCGTGAATATTTTATGAAAATGAACGTAAACTGAATGTACAAAAGCGAAAACTTAATACTGAATTTGCTGAATTCATATCATAATCTGTCCTTTCCATTGACACGGGCAGCTTAATTTTCGGAATTCATCGGCTTATGGTCAACCCACTCTGTGGTACTTCCTTTTTGTGACACGAAATCAAATAAGCCAATTAGAAATGGCTGCTAAATTGCCATTTGGTTTCGACCTGTGGCTATCCAAATGATAATAATAGAACTATTAAGATAGGTACGTGTCACTCACAAAGCAGGTTTGGAACCATTAAAACCTCTAATGCTGTAAATGCTGTAATATTGATGTGATTTGGGTTTGGTTGGATCAAGAGTCTAAATATAGGCTTTTGGTTCTTCCTGTTCTGCATTTTACTGTGTTACTCCAAGTCGTTGTAACTCTGAACCCAGGTAACAATAAATAAGTAAGGAAGACGACCTATAGCCAATTTCAAAAGGATTTTCATTCAAATCAAGGATCCCCCTCGATGCTGACGATAACTGTCAACTATTTATTAATTTAAATTACACTCCTACTATGCATTCTGTTTTCAACTGGCTTAGTCTTGCGATACGAGACAGGATCTAAAATAACTTTATTACCGGCTTAATTTCTAAGAAGGGACTTGGATTTAGGCTTAACAGTCGGAGGGAAACGGGATGCGACATTACACTTTGTATGCAAGTTATCAACATGATAGGAGCCTGGGAATTTTTCAGCTGAGCAAGAAGGTTGAG
>JAQFXY010001516.1:0-10197 GCA_034693865.1 Ceratophysella sigillata | reverse complement strand
TATAGGTATTAATTTAATTAATTAATTAAGCATTACCTCCCAATCCTTGGTCAGTTCAGAGGTTTCCCTGATTTGTTTTTCCAAACACACTACGGCTTCTCGCCAGTTCTGGTTGACATTCTCAACCTGCTTTTGCACGATTTCCCTGCTGGACTTGGTAGCATGATTTTGAATATTTAATGCTGTCTCCTTCAAGTTGTCTAACTCGGTTTGCTGAAGCTACAAGAAAACAGAGAACACAATATGAACATACTTCCAATCTATTAATTTTTTTAAAAAATTGCACACAACAGTACAAAGTCATTTACTTGGAATTTTGCCAGGGCTGCTTGTAGAGCATTGTTATTGCTTTTCAGTGCAACTAGTGTTGTAGCTGGCTCAATATGCGCTTGAGCACCTTTGATGGTAGCTTCAACTACTTCAAGCAATTCTCGGTACTTTTCCCATAAATTTGCATTTTGTTCGAGACGAGCTTGGTAGCTCCTGGCCTTATTTTGTGTACTTTGAACCAGTTGCACTAGATCATGTACCCTTGTACGAAGGGGCTCCTGTTCGGCTCCTACCAGAGACGGATATATCTTATCGGCCAACTTTTGCACGTTTTGAACTTGTTCGTCAATTTCTTTTTGACTGGTAAAGTAAGCTTTGTGATTGGTCAAATCCCGTTCCAACGTATCAAAGTTGATTCCAGAATCTTGAGGATCTAATTTTGGCTCAGCCTCGTCAACCCACTTCAAGAGATTATCCAACCCAAGATTGAGCTGCTCGCGAAGTGACTTATTGTCTTCTAAATATTTCAGCCTATTACTCAGTTCTTCTGGGAGCGTTCTAATGAGCAGTCTGGCTTCGTTAACTTTTTCCACCAATGATGGAGGAAGTACGTCGTCATCCTTCAATTGGTTCAGAGCACTTTCCAGTATTAACAGTTGTTTTTTACAATCGGCCGCCAGTTTAGAGTCACGACCAAAAACAGCGTCTTCGTCCATTACTAAGTTAAAAGTTGGCCGTGATTTAATTTCTGCTTCTTCGCTATGCAGAGAGTTTATTGCGCTTTCCAAGTCCTTGGATAAATTCAAGAATTCCGCTGCAGTGAGCTCATGTTCAGATCGAAGTCGGAACGTATCTGTGCGGAGTGCGTGAAGCTGTTGTTTTAGTGAGTTGAGGTTATCACTGATGGTATTTCGGTCTTCGATGGTCAATTCTTCTGCAATTCTAAGTCCCTTTTCACTGGCTGAGACAAGCAGAGCATCACAGTCGGCTAATTTTGCAATAACATTGTCAAATTCTTTGATTTTGGACTCTACGGAGCCCGGTGACTTATCAATTTCTTTGACAACTTCTCGGTATCTGGCTATGAAGCTTGTAATATCCGCTATGTGGGCGTTATATTGCTGCTGGAGCAGCAGCAAGTGCCTAAGTCGTGTTATCTGCAATTCTATTTCAGATGTGATGTCGTCGAGATCTTTTTGAATAGCTGGAAAGTCGGCGGAACGGAATATCTCCAACTGCGTTGAATCCAGCTCTTTCCTGTGATACTTTACGTCTTCCAGCAATACCTATAAAGCATACATTTAACATTAAAAAACGAAATGTGGGTCACCAAAAATTCCGGTTCAGGATAAGAACAGTCTTATACCTCGTACGAGCCCAGTAGACCTTGGGAGTCGTCGTTTTTATTTCCAAGCGGCCGAGCAAGGTCATTTAATTCTGTCTTGACCTTTTGTACAAAATTCTTTGACTTTTGCAGCAAATCTGAAATCTGAATAAGTTTTTCCAGGTCGCTTTGTGTGCTCGTCAGCTTGTCCTTAATTCCTATCCTAGTTCGTTGGAGCTTGGTACTCAATGTGGATACTTCATTTGTCAGTATTTCTTTATCAGAGCTACTTAATGTACTTGCAATCTCGTTTGAATTCTTTTTCGTGTTTTCAAAGTCTTTGGAGACGCCACACTCCTCATCTTGCAATTTCTTGTACTAATAACAAAATTAATGAATTTCTACTACTTGTATTGGGGTTGAAGTAAGAACCTTACAGTTATGCACGCACATACCTTTACTAACTGTTGCTGCAAAACATCAGCATTATTATTTGCGCCAAGTATGTCACAGTGAAGAAGACCATCTGCTTCCGTCAACCAATTCGTGATTTTAGCTACGTCTTGTTCGTATGATTTCCTTTGTTGCAGAGCATTCCCCAGCTTGGTGATCTGTGTCTTTGCTTCTTCGTTAAGGCGCAAAATATTATCCTTTAAGCCTGAACACGAATATACATTTAGAAATTACCAGACCCTGAATTTTGACATCGACCGAGAACTACAGTATTTTTATCCTTACCAGAAACAACACCGCGAAGTCTTTCAGATTCAGTCGGGTCGCAGTCCTTTTCCAAACCGTTTGCTTGTTTGAAAAGTTCCGCGAAAGAAGTTTCCAGATAGTTCACAGTAAGACTACCAACCCTCTGCAGAATAAAATAAAATAAAGTTAAAACGCCGTAAAATTTATTTAATTCAACACATCCAGATATTGAAACGTGCCTTCAAATCATTCATCTTTCTTTCCACATCCAAAGCTGGTAGAGGAATTGTAACGGGTTCCACTTCGAGCTCTGTCGACAGCCGTTCGGCCCAGCCTTTGACACCTTCGCAAGCTTCCGAAAACTTTTTTCGAGAAAGTAGTGCTTGCTCCAAATGGATGAGACGTTTTCGAAGTTGATCAGAAAGACTGGCATGTTCAGCCAGTAAGGAGGCAAGATTTTTATCCGCACTTTGAGCTTCTGTTTCTTCTAGTTCAGGCTGCAAGTTGCTGAGTCGGTGGCTGAGGGTCTTGAGGATGACTTCTTTAGAATCCAATACTTTCAGGTCGGCTCTTACAAGGATTATCAATTTTTCAACTGGAGGAACTTCGAAGCCAATCTTGGCACTAACTGAGACGGAAATTCTCTTAAGATCCTCAGCTTCTGCCGCTAGATCTTTCAAAAACTCCGCTAGATTCTTGTCTGCAGCTTCTACAAACTGCTTCTTCCGCTTAACTCGTTTCTCTAAAGAAGTAATTCTACGCTTAGTTCCATTCAGCTGCTCATCCAATAATTCGGCGTCTGAGCTGCTCAAGAGTTTCTTCGAAACCTCGGACTGCTTCTCAACGCTGGTGTACTTCTCGTTGAGTGAATTCAGTTTATCGGAAATTGAGTTAATGGCCTCTAACTTGTCCTGACTTGCAACTCCGCCTCCCTTTTCTAGAGTATCAAGATCGCCTGAAATTTCGTCCGCATAGAGTTGGATTTCTTTTAGACGTTTCTTGTTGTCCTCAATTTGACCTTGAACTACAATTCTGTTTTCGATGCAAGCGTTGACCGCATCGTAAACCCCATTCAACTTTTCCTCGAGCAATGGCAAATACTTTTCGTCTATGATTTGAGATTCTTGAATTTCCAATTCCATAAGTGAGTTTTGTCTCTGTCCCGTTTCCTAACAATACAAAATTTACAAATTAAACGTTCTTAATCCACACCTGCATTAACTGATTATGATGCTGCAAGGTAAGGTGAAGACAATTAATCAATATGCTCGTGGTAGGAAAAGTGATTAGTGATTATCAAATTGAATTCTTACGTCACGGATGTCTTGAAGTTGGTTTAGGTCAAGCTGAGCCGCATCAGCGCGTAATTTCCCTGGTTTATTTTGCAGATCCTTAACAGTTTCAAGCGCATTGTCTGCCCAAAGATTCAATGCATCTTTTGCAGTTCTTACGTTCTCGAGTTCCGATGTCATTGAGGACAATTGTGCCATATGTGTTTGCATCTGTAAAACGAAACATCCAATACAAACGTGTAAATTGACTCCTAACAAAAGCCGCTACCGTCTATTCTAACAGCACAATCCAAATACAAACCGGTGTACAAATATTGAGAATAACCTTGTATATGAAAGTTCATACCTTTGAACACATATCATCTATCTTATTCATCCAATTTTTAATCAATGCATTTCCTTGAAGATTTGCATCAGTGTCAACAAAAGTGTTGCTCTGTGTCCATGCACAAACAGTTTAGCAAAAAAATATGTCACAAAAACCAAATTAGACAAAAATCATGCACAAAAATTAAGGCACAAAATACGCTCCCCTTGGAGATTTTGGTGCAAATACGTACGTGGTCAATGAAATCCTCTAGTCGAACTCTAACTTCAATTTCTTTATCTGGAATCGGCTGAATAACAGACTCCTGCGGACTTGAAGGACGAGAGAGAGATGCCGCGGCGGCGGAAGCCTCTTGAACAGCAATGCATAACCGGTTCTTCTCGCCTTGAAGTTTGTTGTGCATTGTCTGAAAATTAAGTTAACATTGCAAATTTGTGATATTTTTGAGAGAGCATATATGTGGGATTTAGGGCTTCAAGATATAAAATCGGATGGTTTACAACACGCTTAAATCCTAAAAAATAGTTCATACTTACTCTAACAAGTTGCATTTTCTTTGTTGCGTCTTCAATACTGGAAGGAGAAGTTTCCAGTTCTTTTGAGATTTCAGGTTCCCATTGATTCAAATTCTTAGCAATATCTTCTAAAGTATCTTCATAGGCTTGGAACTTAGCCAAGGAATCAAGGAATCTTGCTTTAATTTGATGTGCAGTATTCAATAAGGAGTCAAAGCTTGTTTGCAGATTTCGCAGCTGCCTCTCCGTAACATCCTTGGTTGAAGGGAAGAAGCCCACAAGCTCAGCACCCTTAGCGTTGATTTCATTCAACTTGACTTGATAGTTGCTCATATCTTCCAATAAATTGTCGTGTTCAGTAATTTGGTCAATTGTCTGAGCTCGATTAGTTATGTACAGGGAGTTGCTAGCCATGAGAGCAAACGAGGTTTCCAATAACTTCTTCTCCACATCGTGCAGAGCTTGCGTATAAAGAGAGTGCATCTTTAAAAGTTTGTCCAAGTCAGCCTGTTTATTCTGAACTAAATCATGGAGCTTCTTCAATTTCTCTTCCAACTTTTGTAATTCATCATGAACGTCGCTCATCGAATCTCCGCATTCAGCTCCTAATTCATCGGATTCGGTTTTCAATTGGTCAAGGTCCGTTTTCTCATTGTTAATCTCACTCTCTATTGTCTGAAACGAAAAGAAATATGTCGTGTAAATTGGGATGTCAACAATATATCCATGCTTCATCGGGCTTACTTTATAGAAATATTTCAAATCTCCGAGATCCGCAAGCTCAGGTCGTATGTCCTTCTTCTCATTCAGAGCGGTTTCAATTTCTGTCAATCGATTAGCCAGCTTCTCCTGGCCTTCTCTCAAACTGGTCCACTTGAGCAGGGCGTCCTAAAGGTAAAATATATTATACAAAAAGGTATCAGCAATACTCACATAGTAAGATATATGAATTTTACCAGATCAAATGAGTATTTTTAAGTACTCGACTGAATTGATACCTTCAATTGCGCAGCTCTTATCGACAAGTCCCTGTTTAGGACGTCCCATCTCTCGCGCAGTCCAGCCACATCCTTCCGCATAGCTGATTCTTGTGCTTCTGGCGGAGAAGGTACCACGCTCAAAACTCGAGTAAAGGCATCTTGAACAACACTGTGTAGATGCTGGCCTTCAGTCAAGCGAGTGGAAACAAGCTAAACACAAAGCGGAAATGTTGTATATACAGTACATTTGAAGTATTTCAAGAAACTTAAAATACTGACTCACGTTAACTGTCTCCAACTTGTCCTTTATGCTTCGCTCGTCTCCCAGACCGCTAGAATCCTCGAGATTCCCTTCCGCTCGTAGCAGCCAAGCTTCAAAGTTCTGCTTCGCATTAGTAAACTGGCTTTGATCCACCAAACCTCGTTGCATTTTTGATAATAATGCCTTCCATATTCAACAAAATATTGATTCATATTAACTTTCCGAATAGTGAATGAGCATGGCGAACTTGATTTGTCATAACCACATAAAGTACCTTTACTCCAGCTACCAAGTCCGCATATTGAGACTGCACCTTCGTAACAGAATCTCCAATAGCAGGGTAATTACTGGCCTCCATCAAAGTGTCAGCCTTTGTTGTTAGATCCTCCAGCAAGGGTCTATTGGACAGAACCTCTTCCAGAAGTTTCTGTGGTGAATTTAATGAATGATGCGTACGTATTAGTTTTAACTGGACAAACCGCCCCCACTTCTGTTTAAAAGCTGACCGGACTTACATTGACTCGCTCAAAATCAGCAGATGTATTGTTATCAGATTCAGGCTCCGCCTTGAGTTTAGCTTCTGTCGCATTCAAGAGATTACGGAGAATGTCATAAGCCTTATCAAACGAATCCCAGTTTTCGACGCAATTTGATATATTTCTTAGAGACTCTTGGCCATGCCGAGATAGGCTGTCAATTTCTGTCTGAAGCCGGCGACATTGGGATTTGATTTGATCCTTTCCGTCTGGTGTTGACGTTTCCATTGCATTTAGGCCAAGTGTTTTAGCATTCTGGATGCGTGGCTCAATTGCCTTAAGGTTCCCAAGAAACTCGTTCAAGTCATTTCGCTTGCTCAAGATCGCATCCTTATTTCCAGTGAAGTCCGCGAAGTCTTGCAAACCCGCCCTAGCTTTGTTCAGCAGACCGCAAACTTCGTTATACTCCTGAGAATATGTTTCATGCTCATGACTCATGCTTTCTAGGCTTTTGATATCCGAGTCCAGTGACTGTTTTAACTCTTCGTATTTCTTAAAGACAGGTAGGTATGGTTGCTGAGCAGTTTCAGGGATTTCAGAAATTTTAGTTTCAAATCGGGAAAACATATCTACGTGGGCCAGAACTTCTTTTTTGATTCCTTTCAGTTTTTCCAACGTTGCCCGCTTCTCACTCAAGTCATGATATTTGTCGTCTGACTTATTGGCATTAATCTTGAATTCAATCTCTTGAAGCCATTCAAGTATACTTTTGTGCATCTGGAAATATACGCCACATAAAATTATTCAGCTAAACTAGGCCTACGCTATACTATGGCGAATAGTTACCAGTTACGCATGAACGTACCTTCAACAAATCTTCCAGAAATGATGCACGGTTTGCCAGCGTGGTTCGTATCTCTTCGAACTGTTGCATCAGTTTCTCAAAATCAAGACTTAGCTTTTCACTTACTTCATGAATTTGCTCAGAACCACTTGGCTCTTTTTTCACAGAAAGCAGAACCTTTTCCTTGAGTTCAAGGGCATAGCGGAGCATGTTCTGACCTTGATCTAAACTATGTTTCATTCCAAGTAACTCTGTTTGCTTTTTCTTAACCTCTGGTAGTTCGAATGTTTCTAGAGAAAGATTCGAGAGTTTACGTCGAATCTTCTCAATCCATTCTTGGCATTCGGATGAATTCAGCTCGTACTGCTGGTGTTCTTGGTATTCGCATTCAAGCTTCTTCAATTCCAATTTGGCAAGCGAGAGAAGGGCGTTGAATTTGGTGGAAATCTGTGTTACAGAGTTGGATACACGAGAATCTGCACACGTCTCGAGCAACAGCTGAGCACTCAAGTTCAACTTATCGAGCTCGTCTTGCCAATCGAAAACTGCTTGAAGCTGTAGCTGAAACTGTTCCAACGCAGATTTCTTCTCAACTAAAGTATTCTTCAGTTTATTAAATGATTTTACTTCTTTCTCAGTTTTGCTAATCCAGTCTTCGGCATTCGCCCGTTGATCGTCCCACTCCTTCCATCGAACCAAAGAGCTTTCCAACGTATCTTGCAAATTCTTTAAACTTTCCCTAAAACAAAGCACAGAACGAATATGCTTGAAAAATTCATCAAAATCACCTAAGCCAGAGGAACAAAATTACGGAAATCCGAAACTTACGAATAAGTATCGAATTCCTCAGCGCAGAGAGCTAGATCTCGCTCGATAACTTCGCAGTCTTCCACGTCAACTATGCTACAGGTCTCACGTCCTTTTACGAGTGCAGCATCTAACTTCAGTTGACCTTCCGGGACTTCCGCGTGTAGGACCTTCAGCTGAACCAGCTTGGTGGTGATTTCTGTCGAGTCTCCGACTGGATCTGAAATTTTACTCAGTCTTTCTTTGGCGTTCCTCATCCAGGAATTGAATTCATTGGAAAGGTCAACGAATGCCTGATGAATAAAAATATATTTAATTATGACAAGCACGATAACGATATTATCAGTGTTTATGCTATCTTCCCTAGATTGTTCAAATACCTGGTGGTGATCGACCATTTCTTTCTGCTTTGTGTATATTTCTTGTGCAGTTTTAGTTAAAGTTTGATATTGCGTAGAAATCTGTGAGGCAGGAGCATCTTGCATCAAAGTGCCAGCCTTTGTGGTAATGCTCTCAATCATTGGTTCCAGAGATTCAATGCTTTGAACTATCGTATTTGTTGCTTTAAGTTTCGCTTTCTTGTCTCCAATCGAACTCATTCCAGGAACAGCCGCAGTTTTCTTACTAGTGACTTCTTTCAACTTTGATTCTCGATCAGTAAGCCACTGCTGAGCCAAAGTGAACTGCGTGTTGTAGTCAGCCCATTGCAACAAATTTGTTTCGAGAGTGACTTTGGCACTTCCCATTTTCTTTACCAGTCGTTCCCATTCTGCCTGAATTCCCTTCATCTCCTCGCTTATGGCATCCTTTCCATCTGATCGTGTAGCTCGCAAAGCCTTCTCACCCCAACTGACGGTGGCATGTACTAACTTTTGGCCTTCATCTTGCCGTTGGACCAAATTCTATTCAGAAGTTGCCTCAATTAACGGGACTTTTATTTAATTTAATCCTGAAATAGTTGCATATATTTAGTTATATACCTTAACGGAATCCAAATTGGCTTCCAAATGTTCCTTCCTTGAAGATGCACTCGTATCGGCGCATTCTCGAAGAACTGTTCTTGCATTCTCAATCCAAGATTTCGAATTTTCCAAGTTTTTCAAAAACTCGACATGACATTCAAGGTTTCCTTCCACTTTCTTCAGTACCTCAGCCGCCATGTTCAATAAAACCTATCGAAACAATAGTTTTCAATTCAAGTGTAACTCACTTGTATTACGAGTTACAAGGTAACATCCTGCTAAGGAATTATTGTAGTACCTACCTTATAACGGGAATTAAGACTTTGTAGTTGGTTTGAAATGTATTTATCCAAATGGGACTTGAGCAAACCCGCCGAAGAGTCATTAAATGCATTCATCTGTTTTTCTCCATTCACTAATTTAGACATGACATCTTTGGTGTCGACAACTTTTTGAGTCTTATCTGGTATTGAACCGAGAAGTGTTATTTTCGAATTCTTGATCAGAATTTCATTTTGTTGAATCCAGTCCGATAATCGCTCGTACTCTTCTTTCCAATCCCTCAAGTTTGCAAGGGTTGCGGCAAGATTGGCTGAATCTCGTTGAATCTCTTTGAAGAGTGATTCAAAGTTGTTGGTAATATCTTGAATTTCAGTTTTAATCTTCTCCTTATCCGGAACAGAAGCATTTGCCATTATCACCTCCCCTGTAGCCAGCAGTCTATCGTGCAAAATGCTAGCCTGAGGTTGCTTGTTCATCAGCGCATTGAAAACAGCATTGGCGGCTTCAACGTCGAACAACTTATCCCCTAATGCTTGTTGTTTCTTTTCTCTGATAAGTGATAAAAAGTTGAGTAGTTCATCACAAGCAGTCCTGTGGCTAGCCAACGCTCTTTCTTGACATTCCCGGTCCTGCTTCAACTGCTTTACCACTTCACAGAGCGTGTCGTACTTCCGAAGAACTTCTAATGCAGGCTGACTCAGGACAGTGCTTGGGGCAAGACCACCAACTTTGGACCTTAAGTCTTCGGCTTCATGCTTTTCCCGACTAAGCTTCTCGTCTAAACCCTGAATCCATAGGATAATAATATTCGTGAAATGCCTCCATTATTCCTAAACAAAGGTCCCTAGGCGTGTAATCAGATACCTCAAATAATACTTACTCTGATCTGGTCCAGATTCTTGGAAACTATTAACGCCTCGACTTGTGGGGACACGCTATCAATCATTTTATTCAGCTGCTTAATTTTATCGTCGATTCCAAGTTGCATCAATATGCTATCTTCTAACTGGGATTTCGTTTCCATCATTCTCGCACATAGACCACTGTACTCAGTTTGTAAAGCTTCCACGGAATCATTAATAGGTTGATGACCGCTTGTGTCTGTATTGGCAAGCACCAGTTGAGATGTTGTGTATACCTTCTGGATGATCTTGTA
>JAQFXY010001515.1:0-10199 GCA_034693865.1 Ceratophysella sigillata | reverse complement strand
ATATATGCAGCTGATAACTAAACGTAACAAGCGTGACGGACGGACGGACAGACAGACAGACGGACGACCGGAGTATCACATAAGACCTTTCTGGTCTAAAAGCGCACAAGAAAGCTAGAACGCGCGTAAAAATTATTTAAAGACCGCAAAACCAAACTAAAAACTTACTACAAAAATGCAATTCCGTGAACCATAATATGTTTTACGCATGCTTCAACATAAGTACAAAACTTACTTTCCAAAGCTAGCTCCAAACATCTCCTGTCGTTCCATGTTGGATACACGCCACGCCAACGGAACAGGTCACAACTTACAGTTCCATAGAAGAACGTGTCCCAGTCAGCCACGACACCAGCCACGCAAATCAGGAATGCAAAACTAACCTTCATATTCCCTACGTACTTCTTACACCGTGCGTAAAAATAGGCAAATAGACAACGAATTTGAAATCACAATAAAACTAATTCAAAGAGTAGTGATGTAAAGCGATGCAAGTGATTGACTGATTCTAAAGTGGACGAATATAAGGCTTCTTCGCAAATCCCAATGCTAATCAACCCAAGTTTATGCCATTATGAAGTGGTTTACTCCCCAGAATGAAATTAGACTCCGATTTTACCAGCTAGCCATACATGTAACTTCAACTTGTAGACACATCCAAACCACAATCTGGATCTTGTCTGACCACATATCACACCACGCTACGTGCTTTAAAACTCAGGTGTGACCGCAACCACACCGCACGCTTCAACACTCAGCAGTGACCACACATCACATCACACCACACCACACGCTTCAAACCTCAGCAGTGAACTCACACCATACCACACGCTTCAAAACTCAACTGTGACCGCACATAGTGTGACCGCAACGTAGTTGACCTTCAACTACACGCCATACCACACCACACCACACCCTGAGTTTTACTCAACAACATACACCACACCACACCACATGTTTCATAACTCAGCTGTAAATACACCCTTCGCAGTTGACCTTCAACTACACGCGATACCACTAAACCACACCCTGATTTTCCTCAAAAACATACACCACACCACAAGCTACACGCCATACCACACCACACAAGACCCTGAGTTTTTCTCAACAACATACACCACACCACACCACACCACATGCTTCATAACTCAACTGTAAACACACCCTTCGCAGTTGACCTTCAACTACACGCGATACCACACCACACCACGCCCGAGTTTTTCTCAACAGCAGACAACACATCACAACCTTAGTTCTTTTTTTTAAAACACCACATTCACATGACTGCAGCTAGCCTTTTGTTATTTTAACTGCTCAAAAAAAGACGCTTCTCCTTGCACTTCTGCTAGCATAACGGATCCAAGTAAGGCTTCTATGCAAATCCCATTCATAATCTACCCCTA
Source organism: Ceratophysella sigillata (assembly GCA_034693865.1). Lineage (NCBI taxonomy): Eukaryota > Metazoa > Arthropoda > Collembola > Poduromorpha > Hypogastruridae > Ceratophysella > Ceratophysella sigillata. The sequence continues at coordinate 8,796 of JAQFXY010001515.1, read as the reverse complement.
TCTCATGCCTCTTATGACGTGTTGACTATTCTTGAGAAGGAAATAAGACTCCGATTTTACCAATCGTCAAAAAAAACTGTTTACAAGACGCTCTCTATTCTTCTCTTTCCTCTTATGCACATGCACATGTTAGCATTACGTTAATATTACTATTATTCGCCCAACAAATGTTACCCGACTCCTTTCACGGGTCATACAATTCATACCTTTACTAAACCCAGAGTCCAAACTCAGGACATTCACACATCCCATATTCTTCTAACATATATTAGGAGACTATAATAATAGTGCAGTGTTTAGTTCGATAATTACATCCCAAACATTTTCCCGAATTCCTGCAGTCATCGTCACAATGAAGGTCACGGATACTTCCTGGCGAGCTGTAATTGGTGCAAAAGCACCTAAAACAACTACACGTCAATTTAAAATTGATCCATTCGACGTATCCTTTCAACTGTTCACGGCTGTTATCATAATAACTTTACTCCTAATTTCTGGAATTGAGATGAATCCTGGACCCACTCCCGTAAGTCTAGTAACTTAAGTAACTTATAGTTATAGTAAACTACACAATAAGTACAATATTAGCATTTATCACCTACAATGCATACAGGAACCCAATGCCAAATACAAATACACAACTTACAACGACGTACAAGAAAATATGGACTTAAGCATAACACAGCATAATCCGCAATACATGAACTCGGTATGGGGAGGACTTTCAATTAAGCTGTACGGCACGAATACGCTATATGAACGAAAGTTCCTATCTCAGCTTCATGGACTTCTTATGCCTGGTCAAGTCGTAAGTATTCCTATTACCTAACTGTGTCAATGCAGCTTGCTAGCAATTAACGTAATGGAAATAATTTATAAATATATAATTATTTATATATAATTTAATATATTAGCTCAAATTTGGAAACATTACACCTCATTGCGTTTCCGGAGCCCTGGCTAAAATACCAAACTTGAATCAATTGAGCGTAAACTATGTCTACAGTGGATCAACGTGGGGCGAGGTTTCGCACCGTCTATTTTCCGATAGAGAACTAGGTAGTCGGAAATATGTGTCCATGCTAAGCAAGATCTACAATCAGGTATGCGTACTGTCTACTTACACACAATTTTAATCCTGCAAAAAATAATTTGACCATTTGACTGATAGGATTTTGCTTAAACCGACTTTGAATAACCCATGTTTAGGCACACTTATATGAAATTGGAAATTTAAATCCATGGTCGGTTTTAGCAAAATGCTATCATCAAATGGTCCGAATATGATCTAGGATTGTAGGTAAATGCAATGCTTACCCAGAACAATGACCAGATTTTATCTTTACAGATAGTTCACGCCTGTCAAGCTGATCAAGAACGAAACATACAAAACATTGCACCCATTCCGGTACACCAAATAGAAGCAGCTTCCAGTCCACAATTCCAACGTTATTCAGAACCAGTTCCCAACTCACATCCCCGACTCTACCCGAATATATCTGAAGACCTACAAGGATTGAAATTGTACCCTGACTCATCACAGCGAATGACACAACTCTCCAACAGGTCCATTCCGCAAGTAGATATCCATCCGTCCATTCTATTTGAGCACCATGCTACGGATGTAAGTTCAGTATTAGCTTTAAGTTCAACCCACGACCTGTATTATGATTTAGTCCGTATTATGCCGTAGCTTGAACTATTCCGGAGCACGTGCAATGCCGTAACCCATGCTATGTATTAGCCAGTGCTATTTCGTAGGCTATTTGTCCGTGCAAGTTCGTATCCCATGCTGAGTATTAGCCCAAGCTATGTATTACTTATCGTTTTGACTAACACCAAACTCCCCAAATTTCAGGACAGCTTGGAAGTGCATGCAACAATAAATCGACCTAGTACTTCAACCAATCCATGTTTTATAAGACGACTCAGGAATACAATTCAAAACAAACGTAAACGTAATTCTGCCCATTATAACCTGAACCGGGAAAACATACTTCATGAATTACGCAGCAGTCAATCCGCTTCACAGATCGTCAATAATTCACAAACACGGATTACTCATGAATTGTCCGAACTATTTGAATCAAAAATATGGCAATTTGCTACCCTACCGTGCGAAGTATGCTCCAAATTGATATATCCGTCCAACAAGATGAATTCAACTGTGAAGGACAAAATTAGGATTGAATTTCAGAATATGGGTAAAACTGTGAGCACGGGGGATAAATTGGTTGTATGCTCTCGTTGCTACAACAATATGTCCAGAGGTAAACTTTCACCTCAATCTGTGTGTAACAGCATGGATTTACCACCGATCCCAATTGAAATTGAAAGGCTTAGTCAGGCAGAAGTACGACTTATTAGTCAAGTTAAACTACATATGAAGGTATTCCTTCTGACCCGTGGAAGAGGTCAACACGCGATGAAAGGGTTAGCAATTCACTTCCCACAACAAGTTAACGAGGTCATTCAACAACTTCCATTGTCTTCAGCGGATTCGGATTTTGTAATTGTTGCAGAAAACTTCTCCGGTTTAGAGCACATAAAGGAAATTCGAATAAGACCGCAATATGTATACGAAGCTTTGAATTGGCTAAAAATCAACAACAAGTATTATCATAACATTGGAATTGTCAACAGGGACTTAGAAAACATTCAGCGTTGCACACTTTCAAACTTTCAACAAGACGCTATTCCCCAAATCCCAATTACGTCAGCTTTCGGGTTCTGTACAATTTACGAAGACACGGAAATCCTGTACGCCAATTTACATCAAGGCCATCAAATATTCATGCCTCACAGCGGGAAGCAGTGCTCTGCAATGTGCGCTACGTTCCTTGCCCACTGTTCAATACAACCACCCATAAGCTGGACAAATCAAACTTTAAACGAGATTCTGAACTGCGGAAATATGTACTATGCAGAACGAATTAAAGATTTGGTAGCCTTACAACATAATAACTCTGCTCCAATTTCGCACCTGAATCCTGACGAAGTTGCTGGAACGGTGAAAATGTGTTTCAACTCTCTAAATGTTAGGGTGAATCCTCACACTAACCTTCTCCTTTCACTAGAAGGATTTCTAAATCGGGCCAACCTCCCGCATATGCCACGACTACAAGAAAAGATACAAGAGTTCATCGAGAGCGACTTCGAGTACGCTCTTCTCAACACTTCTATGTATACCATGGGAATTTTTCGGGACTCAGATCACGTTTACTACTACGACAGTCACAGCCGCGGTACCAAAGGAGGAAAAGCCGCAGCTGGAAAGTCATGTCTGCTTAAATACCAGATCCAACACGCTGCACAAAAAATTTCATTTTTAGTACACTTAAACTGTCAATCTGCTGCAGCACAAGAACCAACTCTTGCGAACATGCACTCTTTGTACAGCTTCAGTATTACTCCTATGACTTGCGAACATGAGCTTGAAAATGAAAATCTACCAATTCTTTCGGATTACGAAGTATCCACAGACGATGAGCTAGAAATTCATTCACCAAGAAGGAAAAAGACAAAAAACAGTACGCCTGGCCATTCAACTCCATTGGTAATTTCGGTTGAAGTTGAAGTTGAAGATCCTAATTTCCAAAGAACAGAAATTATTCAACAGCTTCAAATTGGAAATGCAGTTACAGACTGCGTAATTGACACAGAAGACTTCGTTGAACCTCATATTGATACAATTTTGGAACTGCACAGAACAGGAGGACGCCCTATTATCACCCACCTTCAAAAATCCCTTGACTTACTAGCTTTCCCACAACTGTTTCCACACGGCCAAAACGGACTCCACGAGGCAAGACGAATTCCAATTACCACACCAGACTACTTTCAGCAACGTCTCATGTCTTCAGATTTAAGATTTTCTGGAAATACAGATTTATTATTCTATGCCTTGAGTGAATCTGATCGTTACAGAGTACAGCAAAAAATATCAATATGCTGCTCTAGGAAGACCCAAGAAGACAATAATGCTGGTGGGCAGCTAGATGAACTTCCTCCTGGTGTCAATGACCCTCACTCATATTTGTCAGCTATCCGAGGAAGTGCGTCATATTGGAAAAAGTACACTGGAGATATTATTGCAATGATCAAACAAATTGGAATCCCAACATTTTTCTTAACAGTATCCTTCGATGACCTGAATTCATTTGATGCTGTTAACGCTATATGGAAAGCCGAATACGGATCAGAATGTGAAACTGTAGTGCCAAATACAATTGATTTTGAGGAGCGAAGACGTCTTCTAAACAAACATCCGATTGCTGCAGCCAGGCATTTCTCCATGAGAATTACCAAGCTAGTTCAATTACTGCGGGAACATAGCGAATCAATATTTGGTCAGCCACTTCTGGATTACACTTTGCGAATTGAATTTCAAGCTAGAGGAAGTCCACATGCTCACTGCTTGTTATGGCTATCAAACCCACCTGATTTTATGACAGATGAAGGCGTTGCGTTCATTGATCGCAATGTTTCGTGTGCCATTAACCCAGAAAACAAGGAAATTGTACTGAAGTACCAAAACCACCGTCACTCAGCCACCTGCTTCAAAAATAAACATAAAAGATGCAGGTTTCATTTCCCAAGAAAGGAAATGGAAGCCACCAAAGTTATACCGAACGATGCTGACATTAATCGGAACTGTGGGATATTCGTCCAGCTGCAAAGACGTAATACAGAAGTTATGATTAACAACTACCATCCAATCCTATTACACATATTGAAGTGCAACATGGATATTCAGCCCGTAACAGGAGCCATGGCTATTGCCTTTTATATTGCCAAATACATATCAAAGTCAGAACCAGCAACACTGAGAGATGAAATCCAAAGCTCTATTCAAAATATCATTCAGTCAAACTTGCCTGTCCAACAGAAGATGAACCGAGTTGCTATGACAATAATGCGAAACCGTGAGGTTAGTGCACAGGAAGCCGCATTCAGGATGTGTCACCTATTTTTACGCAAATCGTCTACCTTATGCGTGTTTCTTCCCACATTCAGAAAAGAAAACCGCATTAGAATGGTGAGAAAAGAAACAATATGTGATGATGAACCGGAATTCTGTTTGAATATTATTGATCGCTACATGTTACGACCTAATGCCCTTGACGACATATGCCTTTTCGAATTTGCTGCACATTTTGCTCCGCATGTTACGGCACAACGTCAGGAACAATTTGACGAAGACCTTATCGAGTTTGAACAAGATCTTGAAGTAGAAGTTATTGGGAAAAAGACCATCTACACTTTGAAGAACGGAAAGGGCAAAATGTTTAAACGCAGTAGGCCTGCTATCGTCAAGTACCCCAACTTTGATCCGATAAAAGATAGAGATGCTTATTTATACTCTCTCATACTGATGTATTTGCCCTTTCGAGAAGAAAGCTTCTGCGATGACCAGAGTCCGTCTACAGTATTTAATCTTAGATCCTCAGAATTTCGAAAAAATGAAAATGACCCAATCATCAAGTTAGGACTGGTAACAGAAATTGACCAAGCACTACTGAGGATTACAGAATTCAATGAGCTCGAAAATCAAAATCTAGACCTGGAGGACGGCTTCCAACTAAGTTATGTGGAGACACTGCAAGTTGATGACGTTGCTTCTTACAATGAGCTGTTTCCAGCATCTCCTCAAAATCTGGTGGAGACGATCAAAAGCATGTACCAAACATTAAGTGCGGAGCAAAAGAACATTTTCGGACTTGTGGATTCACGTTTGAAAGGAAATAAGGAGCAGCTTCGTTTAATTGTGTCTGGGGAAGGAGGAACTGGGAAATCATATCTTATTCGACTTTTATCACTTCTAATCAAAAATGTGTTAACTGAGTCTAGTATTGTGCTTTCGGCTCCAACTGGAAAGGCAGCATTCAACATCGAAGGGGTAACAATGCACAAGGCATTCGCCCTACCTGTGGAATTAGGAAGCATTGGTAACTACCAAAAGCTAGGCGGACAAAAACTAACTGAAATGAGAAGGCTATATCACAATGTGGAGTTCATTATAATCGACGAGCTCTCGATGGTTAACTATGAATGTCTGAGAATGATTCACAGAAGATTAGTCGAAATATTCGACTGCGATGAACTCTTTGGAGGGAAAAACGTAATCCTTCTAGGTACGTATTTATGTCTATAAACTACTGGGCCGGTACTTATCAATTTAAGCTTTGATTTTCAACGTTTATTTCTATTGGATCCAAAGAATTACTTTTAGATCGGCCAGGCGTGACGCCAGGACCGTTCGACGGGTAATTCAGAGGTCTCTTCCTGAAATAATAAAGTTTAATATCTTAAAAACGTTTATTGCTAAAGAAATGTGGACCTAATATTCTTACTGTAACGAGCTACCTGCGCGAAGCACTAAACTACTGGGCCGCTTTGTTTGATCTTTATTTCTTTCATCCTTCAAGGTGATTTAATGCAATTAAAACCGCCTCGTGGATCTTGGATTTTCAAAAAACCTAATAAGTACGGATGTGAGGCAGACTTATGGCGTCTCTGCCAATTCTCAGAGCTAAAAGTGAATTTTAGGCAAACAGGACCAGACCCACTTCTTTCTATCTGCAGCAGACTTCGTGTTGGAAAACTTGAACTACCGGACATAAATGTGTTGCAGTCCCGAGTTTTGGACCCCCTCCGTGCCGATTACAACGAAATGTTCAAGGAATTCCAAGATTGTCCATGGGTATTCCCAAAACTGAAGCAAGTACATCGATACAATAGAATCAAAACTGACGCGCTGCGAACAACAACTTCAGTTTTCAAGATAGAATCCAGTGATACATACATGGATGGGAATCAGGTTGGCCGTGATGTCCCTTCGAACATGGTATTTGCAGATGAAAATAAATGTGGAGGATTTCTGAAGGTTCTAGAACTTGGGATTGGAAGTCGCGTGATGCTCAGGAGAAATAAAAATGTAATAAATAAAACCGTATAGCAATTTATATAAATAGTTGTATTTATATCAATATCATCCTTGAAATTCAATCTATTTGTATTTAAATAGGTTCCTAAAGGACTCGTTAACGGTGCCTTGGGGACCATTGCTTCACTACAATGGACATTTGGACACCAAACTCATGAAGGGGAACTTCCCCTCTCTGTCAAAGTAAAATTCGACCATCTTCAGGAACTGGAAGTCATTGAACCAATGACCGTGGATTTCTATGGCAAGCGTCAAAAGAAAGTCTGTAGGCGTCAACTGCCATTTCTGGTTGCATTTGCCATTAATGTGCACAAAGTGCAAGGGGTAACTTTAGACCGAGTGGTAATTGACCTTGGCAAAGACTTATTCGCAAAGGGGATGGCGTATGTAGCCTTAAGCCGAGTAAAAACTTTGAATGGTTTAGCAATTTGTTCATTAGACCCTTCAAAACTTCTAACAACAGATAAGTTTACCCCTTGTGACACAGAAGCCCTTGCCGAATTGGCAAGGTTAAGAGCTGCTCACACTGTATAAACTTAAAAGATCAAAATAAAAAATGTGTCTTAAAAAGACACGAGGTTCTTGAGGAGACAAAATGCTATCAAAAGTAAAGAAACAAGGTTATTCCAAATTTTCTATTTCCAACCATTATGTACTTGGAGTATAATTTTAAAATTTCACTGATTTTTGCATGCAATTAAGTTTGATTCAAATTCAGTCTCCTCAGGCCCTCCTGTTCACTTTTAAGGAATCGTATAACAATAATGTAGTTTGAAGTTAAGTCAACGCCAACAATTAATGATATTTTCAAATAAGTAGTATCACTAATAAGTACTACTTGTAAGAATAATCACATTCTACATGAAAAACTTGTAAATTAAAGTAATTTCACGAGACAAATATTGATACAATTTAGGTATATTAAATGTACAATGCAACATATTCATGATACGTTGAAATTCAGTCCAAGCAATAAATTATAAACCTATTATTATTAAATTATGGTCTGTCACTGCTTCTAATTAATAATTATGGTATTTTCAACTAATTAGATTACTAATTTGGATTTGGATTAAACTTGGCAACTTGTTAATTTTGGAACTTCAGAAGCTAAGTATTATAAAATTACATGTCAATTTCTATGTTTCTACGTAAGTACGTACGTGAGATTGTTTAAATTATAAATATATACAATATAAATCAATATATAGTTAGTAAGAAATCAATAAAAAATTTGTACACAACAGTCCTACTAATTTGAAGGTAAAATAATAAAATATGCAATGCTTACAAAACGGATATATGTACTCTTCTGTATGTGCTACTGATTGTGGACCAGCTAGCTGGTATGCCACGCCGTAAAAGTTAGTCGAACTTAATCCAGGCTACATCGAGTAATACATTACATTCCACAAAATAATAAATCTCGACGTAATAATGTAAACCTTTAGAAATAATGCGCTTACAACATACCATGAACTGTAAGCATTTATTACCTCAGAGCAGAGTTCATGTTGTGGAGAAATACAATGTGGCATGCGCTAGGCCCAACCAAAATCGTGCTCATTGCTTTCATTCCACACCTACACTCCCACGAAGTGAGAACCGAATTAACACGTATTTCATTCACGTGAAATCGTTTTCAATTAATTATTACGACATTCCACGTATTTATTAAAATCGCCAGTTTATAATATTTGAATACTAGTCAAACAGGAGGGCCTGAGGAGACTGAATTTGAATCAAACTTAATTGCATGCAAAAATCAGTGACATTTTAAAATTATACTCCAAGTACATAATGGTTGGAAATAGAAAATTTGGAATAACCTTGTTTCTTTACTTTTGATA
>JAQFXY010001514.1:0-10213 GCA_034693865.1 Ceratophysella sigillata | reverse complement strand
TGAGTGTGTCACAAGCTAGCAACCATGGCTTCTTCCGACGCCTTCAATAGTTGTTCCATTCTAAGAAAAGTTTTACTTAGCCGAAATACGGAGTGTAAGTGGTGAACCCTTCGTAATAAATAAGGCTCGGGAGTCCCGCCTAATTGTGTGTGTCTGGAATGATTGATTTTGATTGGACATAATTCATATGGACAAAAGGTAATTGAGACTCTTGCATTATTTTAAAATCTTTTTTTTTTAAATTCCAGCTGTTCGTTTCGGTCGAGTTCCCAAACGTGAAAAAGCCAAAATCTTGGCTGCGATGCAACAATCAAACATAGCCAAAACGGCTGAAAATGCTCTCGCTCGAGAGTTGGAGGATTTGGATAAGCTCACGGGCACCATTGTTGAAGCCCATTTGGAAACTTGCGAGTTTACCCGTGCAAAAGTTGAACGGATGTTTGACGTGGCGAGACGGGATACTGGTGGAAAAATGGTACGTATTTAATTTCTCGGTTTTAATTTCTCGGTTTTTGTTGTAGGCGGGTCGCGGTGAATTCGGAAATGCATAAGTAGAGTTACATTATCCATTATACATAGATACATACTAACAGCTTGCATGCATTGAAATGAAAGGATTTATGGCACTCTCCTTCCCACTAAACTTTATTTCAGTTAAGGAAGCGATAATGTCCTTGATAATTCTGGAGACTAGAACATTGAAGGGCACGGGGTACAGCATTGCATCGTATTATCGTATTTTACTGTGCAGTCGAATTATGTAGGAAAAGGATGAAGGTGACGGGAGTCGGGAAGCGGTGGGAAAAGTGTGATTAGTGACCCAAAAATAGTACAAAGGTCCATTTTAAACCAAACTACTCTCCTTGACTGTGGCAAACGCGGAAAGGTTGAATGTCAGGACCTTGGTTTTACCTCATAAACTCATAATAAAGAAAGACCTTGGTTTGATTATATATCTACACTTGTACTCATGAGTAACACCAGTTTTCCTCCTGCTATATATAATTTCTGGGTATCTCTGCCACACGATAGGAAATTGTGATTAGATGATGCATTGGGTGAAGAGAGACGTGTGCCCTTGGACAGAGCCCACAGCCCCGTAGCCTAACGCAATGTCAATTTCCTCTTTTGAGACGCTTTTTTTCTCTCAAAGTTGTTTACGAGGAAATGGCCTTGCGTCTCTCTGCCTCACATTCCCATCCATCCAACATGGCATGGCACTGTAGCAGTGGACTCGAGCTGGGAAAAACACTATGATACAGCGTAATAAAATACCTACGTTGCAAAACAAACTCCCTATTCGACTTGGCTATGACTACTGCCCTTGTTTTCGAAGAATTAGGAGTACGTGCGCACAAATAGAACCAAGTATTAAGCCCTATTACTTCATCCCTATCTTTAGCCACGCTTCACATGCTATAATCCTTGTCTACTAAACAGCATTTAAAGCAATGTTTTTCCTGGCAAGCACTGCGTAATGTGGAGAAACTATGAATATTGACGACCTTGTTTTTGTTTCTTCCAGGCATGTCCGTTGAATCCTCAGTCCACTCCAATGACTGACTTCTCATCTCGATTCTCACCCGCCATTCGCGGGGTTGTCGAATTTGCCAAACGTCTCCCAGGCTTTAGTCTCCTCTCACAAGACGACCAAGTGACATTACTGAAGGCCGGAGTTTTCGAAGTCCTTCTCGTGAGACTCGCTTCCATGTTCCGCAACAATGCCATGCTCTGCATCAACGGGGTTCTCCTTGAAAGATGCAGTGCCCAGGGACAGAATACAAGATTCTTGCTCGACTCCATGTTTAAGTTTGCAGAGGGATTCAATGAGTTGGGATTGAGCGACGAAGTGGTTGGAATCTTCTGTGCTGTTGTCGTAATGGCCAGCGACCGGTGAGTTTCTTACCACTTCAATCTTGATGAGTCATTTTCTTTACTTGGAGTCAATTTCTTATTCCATTTATTTTTTCCGAACACAGACCGGGTCTCCGCAACACCGACCTGATTCATCGTCTCTCGATGAATTTCCGTCAGGCTCTGAATGCCCTACTCCCACCGAATCTTGCAGCCGAATTAGAGAGGAAAATCCCTGATCTTCGTACACTCAACACACTTCACAGTGAGAAATTACTTGCATTCAAAATGGAAGAGTCATTCCAAGACCCAGCCCCTGAATTCAGCTACAAGTCATTCCCGAGTCCCAGCGCGGATTCTGGAATCGAGTCTGGCAACTGCTCCAGTCCAGCAAGGTCCGAAGACTTCGGCAGCGTGTGTGAGGAGATGCCTGTCCTGAAACGAGCTCTCCAAGCCCCACCAATTGTGGACAATAACTTTGTCTGCGAATTCTCGAGAGTCAATCACAAGAAGTTTAGGTGAGACTTTGGTTGCATTAGTTCATGCATCGTGGTATTATGGAAAGTGGTTTCAATGTCAGTGCTATAATATGTATTTCCTTCTTTTGTAGACGCCAGAGTCCTCCGCCACCACCACAGACTCCGCCGCCAACAATGCTGTACCCTCAACTCGCATCGGCCCTCACTCGGCCACCACCTCCACCAAACTCACTGTTCTCAGCCCACTCCACCCTCGCCCATCGTCTCAACGAGAAGCCGTCGAACTGCGAGACGAGTGACTACATTCATTCTCTAATCATGGCCGAACCAAGTCCAGACTACGAGTCACCCTTGAATCTGTCAACCAAACATCCTCATTCCTCCTCCATTCAAGTCTAGTGACGACAGAACTCGAGTCCCGACTTCTCGTCTTGCGCCAAATATCACACTTCTCCACGGGAGAAACTATGTCAATTCAAACAAGGGTGCAAGTAATTATTAATCATTAGAGAATATGCTCAGCGTTCGGGTGGGGACAGCGGACAGTCGGATTGAATTTGGGAATCCGTACAAACCGGCCAGCACTCCTGAGTGAGGTCGGAATCAATCACATAATTGACATCATTATTTTAAAATATTCCAATGACTCCGGCTTGGAGGAAAAACACCAAGTCCAGAATCCATGTATCATATTTTAACAGTTTTAAGCTCTTGACATTATTGTCGTTAAATGTAATGATTAGGTCCAATTGAGTAGCCTACATAGACTAGACTGTACAGTAGCAACAACCTTTTGAATGTCACCAAACAATCCCTGTCTGTACATACTATACAATACGATGTTTTCAGTGATGACAGTGTCATTTGATCTCAAAGAACTGATTAATTATAACGATGGACACCTTTTATTAATTTTAAATTGTGTTATTCATTATTAAATGTTCAACTTCATTGTGTTAGTATTTTAGTGTTAGGAGAGTAGACGTGTAAATATTATCTCAGGCTTTGAATCAAAGAATACGTGCGATGTTTAGGATTTAGAATAAGAGTAAAGTAATAGTTGTGCATGCATTGTAGCTCTGTGATTGATTGTCATTTGTTGTTTTTGTTGGTTTTCTTTTCTAGACTAAATAAATCATAGTAATGAGTGAAAATAAACATTAGCGAAAGCGACTTTCTCATTGTCTAACCATTCATAGGCCATAGCCACGGACTTAATATCGGAAATTTTAATCGGACCTGTAAATGATAGCCTGCTGCCTCCAGCCTATTCCATATTCCCTGCCTTTATGCATATCATACTATACCATAATTGCCAAAAATATAGATCAATATCGATAGCTTAAAAAATTCAAACTAGGTACATGTACATACTTGTAAAATATTTCAATCGTATATCATGAATCATACGCTATTATTAATTCGAGTTTTTTGCTCACCCTGTGACTCCGGATAGATGTCGAAATGTAATATCATAATTATCAATCCTGGTGCTGATGATACTGGTTGCTTTTCAATGCAGCGGCTGCCTATTCGTTGGACTCATCTACTTGTTGGCACATATTTTTTAAAATCTAAGATGCATTTAGTCTTGTGGGAAAATGGCCTTGTTACATGCAGAGCCATCTTTCATCGTGCTAATAGTTGGCACAATACTGAGTGAATACAAAAAATCGACTGATAGCCTTGCAGTTTAGTTAAAGTGTTGTTGGTGTTAGTAGTGTATGAAGTATGAACGGTGTGCGGCACATTGCATTTAAAACCTGCTTCACACGTTCCTTTCCGGATATAATCCTTATGCCGCCATCATCTCATTGCTTTGAATAAAATAGGGAATAAAATGGAATTAAATCCTAATTTACCCTATTTAGGCCAAATTAACCTAAAGATTGCCTGTTATCATCATTTTCGCGATTTTCTACAATAAAACTAGCTTTTTATAAAATGATGTTCAAGCTAAAGCTTCTTAAGCTTTGTTTTCCCACTTTTTGACTGATAGTTATTTATGACAACAATTAATACACCGGTTCTAGAATTAACGTAATTTTAAGATATCTCAGAAATTGCTTATTTTCGAGTCGAAAATACTAGAATTCGCAGTAGATGGAAATGGATTTTATGGAACCAAAACATTGTTTCTGTGTGGCGCCTTTATCAACATTTTAAACACATTTTCTATTTTTTGTTGGGCATAAAACTATTTCCTTATGTAGGTATAACACTCTATCTTTGATTCGCACTGGATCGAAGATCGAACAATCCATACGGTTTTTGAAACAATGAATAAATAATTTTTATACGGATCAGTATTAGCTCCTTATATTTGTAAGCGTCAAGCGTAACTATTAAGTTATGTTCTTAAAAGAATACAAAATAACTCACTCGCAACTCGCGATCTTTCGCATAATTATCGTGTATACTTCCACCTCGAATTTCACTTGTTTTGCCATTTTGAAAAATATGTCTCTCAACTAGTTGGAAGTTGGAATTATAATATATTATTGTGTAAAATAAATGTTCCTACTACAGGAGCATAATATTTCGAACTCTAAAGATTCATCCGTAATTTAATTTAAAACTGGGAAACTGTCGGATCCAGATTCCAGCAGACTCGTAAACCACGAATCCCTGATTCGCTATTCGCCTGACGTGTGTATCTATGAATTGTGATTGTGAATGTTTATTTTATTCAGTATGTATGTCAATGATTTTAACTAAATACAAATTACAAATCAAAGGTAGTATACGAATAAATATAAATATACATATATGTATTATACATACAAACTCCAAATCCTGTCCAAAATTGTAAGGTAAGATCTCCTTATAGAAACATGAGTATCATGAGCTAATACATAGAATGGGATCACCACATCATCCTGTGCTCCCCATTAGCATCATCCCACCGCCCATACATGTACTGGTGGAAGGTCAGGTAGTTAACTACGGCGTAGAGCATGAACTCCCCGAGAATGTCCTTCCATTGGAAGGCCTTCATGTGGAGCCGAATGAATACAAACCCGGGAACAAAGTAGCGAAATTCCATGAGGAGCTGCGGAACGACGCTCAACGCAATGGAAACGGCTAAGAAGGCCTTCATCACTCCTTCCCCGTCAAGGTTGCAGAGGATCCAGGTCCAGGCGAAGAGGTAGACGGGCACGAGAGCATACTTCAGGCGCGGGTACCAGGCGTACAGGGCACTTCCGACGTAGTGAATGTAGTGCGTTGAGTCGGTGAGCAAGTACCAGTGCATCACAGTTCTGGAGTGAACTATGCAAAATCCGATGGCGAGGCCCAAAAGCGTGATCTGATAGTTGGTGTGGAGGAGGTCAAGGGTGGGCTTGAGTCGTGTAATTATGACCGGCAGTAGAAAGAAGCCCGTGTAGGCACCAAAATAGAAAACCTGAGCAAGGTTCAAGCACGCTTTGTGATTGGTTCTGTCCCCAACCACAATCCCATCATTCACGACCACGAAGACGACGAAGCAAACCCCTACCACCAAATACAAGCTGCAATTTCGAAAAACTTTTCTTCCAATTTTGGTAAGTTCTTGAAAAAGCTCCATGTCTCCTTCCGATTCCAATACGCTCTCTTTTGCATCAACGAAATTCTCCAAAATTGTGCGCTTGCCCAACAGGCTCCAAATGTCCTCTTTAGAAGACTCCCAGGCTTCCATTATCCCATGCCAAAATACCCACACTATGTTCGTTTGTCTCGTGAATACCGCCAGGGCACCTGTCGTACAAATAAAAATCAAATCCAATTGTACCTAATTCAGCTATGCGAAAGTGGTTTTTAAACCCAAGGGTTGTTCGAAACCCTTTCAAGTCGGCGGCCCCGCGCAATACGTAAAACGAAATATAAATATTGACATTGAGGCATCGAACTGGATGCTTTTGGCTTGTCAAAGTCTAATGAAGCTTTTGATAATATCGTGTATTTGAATTATACTACTTACCATAAACAGCAGAGAGTTTTGGCATGCCTTTCAAGTAATTGTAGTGCATCAGAAGCAGAAGCATCATGGACAGAGACTCTGTGTAGTATTTGAATATATAGAAGTAGATCATCGGGAAAAAAGCTAAGGTCAGGGCACTGAATGCCTTCTTAGCTTTGCTGATGTACTATTAACAAACGAATTAAAGGGATCCACTTGTTAAAGCATTCAAATAACATACTTATCTTATAATTGTAAAAACCATTTTCCAGTTGACTACTTCCACTTTGTAATATTTTTGATAGTCTTACCGGATTTCTATGAGAAATAATTTCGTGCAGCAGGATAAATATCCCAAACCCGCACATGAGACTCAGCGCTCTTAGTGAAAATATAGAGCAGTCCTCCAATAACCCAAATGTCCATGATATGGGCTTCAGAGCTCCAATTGAGAAAAAGTAGAGCCCAGGTAAGGTGGTTATTTTGTTATACCACTGAAATTACCCAAGAATTGAATCAAATATTTAATTTACCCAATGTTCATAACCCAATTAATTTTCCAACCTTGTCAAAAGTTCCATTGCAGTAATACTGCATTTGTTTCAAATGACAAGTTTCATCCGCGTAAGCATTTGGAACTGCACTATTGTACTCAACGTGCAGAATGGAGGAAAATCCTACATAAGTTACAAATACACAATGCAGCCACATTTGAAACGCTTTTGCGAAATCTCACAAAGGACAATCACCCTCCACTTAATTGTTCTGTATGCAGTATAAAATATTAGTCAAATCCGAGTAGAGCACCGATCAGGCAAGTTCTCAACAGGCGAATGTGTTAGTAACATAGCCTGCGTTGTGCTGCTGGTCGTTAGTAGTTAGCTGTATTCATAAATATTCATAAATACTTCTTATTCTTCTATTTTCTGGAGGTGCGTCCGTCAGCCGGCATGCCTATCTACACCCACAGAATTTAAGAAAAAGGTTACCTCTAGGCTAAAACCATGGTGAAACTTAAACTTTAGTTCAACTTAACTTAATTTAATTAAACTTTACCAACATGAAAAATAAACTTAATCAAGCTTAACTTGAATTAAGCTTAATTAATTTCGGTTGTGCGTGTAGGTGAAGGTGTCGTATTTAGCTGAGCGCAACAGGGAGGAAAATTTACACGTGTTTGGGATATTGGGAATTTCTTATAAAACGTCCTAAATTAAAATAATTAAAATTCGGGGGTATTATCTTTGTCCCGCGATATTTTAGGTTTGTCGTGCAAGCACACCATGACAGCAGATTCCCTCTCCGTGGAATGGGTAACCGGCTAGTGGCTTTAACAATTATGCTGCCTCATTAGTCATCATTAGCTACTTCGTACGCTGACTGTACAGTGTACATACATAGATTCCGAATAACATTAATAAACACAGCTCAATAATATTTATAAGCAATACGAGAATGATTCCTTGTCCATTAGGCAAATTCCGGTTTTACAAATCCAAAAACTGACAAAAGGTCACTTTTCACAAATGGAAGGAGTGATTTCCGCTTCCATGAGTCTACGCAATCTGCCTAATTTGAAAAGCAGTTAAGAAGTGTATAAATGTCCACCTAGTAACGTATCTAAATCTTAGCGTATTCCAGACGCGCCTAATGCAAGCACGTACTTTTATATACATGATTTCCTATTGGTTATTATGTAAATGCGGATGTAAAAGTAGTCAAATTAACTGAGGGCGAGGACATAGCCCACCGACCAAAGGTTGCACTTTGAATGGCTACTAATTAGGTATCCAGTAAAATCTGGATTTGAATGGCAGGTGAACTGAGATTATTAAGTGTTCCTCGACGCCTGAAATCCACGGTCAGCTACTCATAAATAAACACGCTACACTCTGCTGCTGACAACGTGGAAACCGAACCTACCGATACGTATATTGGAATATTTAACTGGCAATTAAAATCCAATTGCATATCTTATGCAAATCCAACAAAGCAATTTGTTGAGCCGCGTTATCTTTACAATAGTTATTACAATTTCAGCTCCGCACTGTCCTGTGTCAAACTCCTTTGTTCATAGCGTCGTGTGGTACGGATGATTCAAATATTGTAAATATATTTCACAATTTTTCAGTCGATCGAATACTAAGATCTTGAGATTCGACCTTTGCTAAAGACTATAATCATAAATGTCAGTATGGTTTCATGTAATTTTTTGTTCTTTCGTAATATTGTCGTCAATTCTACACGTGGAGTTCAATTCGGTAGCTCCAACGCCCTTCCACGACGAAAACTGTCATCTAAATCAAGTACAATATTACTGTAATGGAACATTCGACAAGGTAATTAATAATTTGCTATTATATATTATTTGTAAAAATCCGACTGGAGCCGCTGTGCTGGAAATAATAGGGTGATGCGATTTAAAATACTTTTAGTGGAATGAGACTGTGACAACACTCCCGGGTCTTTACTTTTTCACACTTGGAGCACTGAAGCCGCTGCAATGGATATTCGGACTTCTGGATGGCTGTTCCATGCTATTACTCAGATCCCTTAGTTTGATCACCGGTTTCGGAATCTTCATTTTAATACATCTGATCCTGTCCAAAAAATATCCCGTAGGCTAATTTATCCAAACTCACGCATTCCATTACTACAAACAATAGAATTTGTAATTATTTTAATTTTTGAAATAGGAAGTTAGTGAAATGAAGAGGGCGGTTGCAAGCTTGAATTTGGCATTTTTCCCAATGTTGTATTTCTACTATTTTATGTACTACACCGAGTCCTTGTCAATGCTTCTCCTTCTGTTGATGCACTTTCACTATTTGAATGATTTCGACAGAATGTCAGCGTTTTATGGTGAGAATCACTTTCTTTTTAGTACCAGCCTAATCGCCGTATCCCAAGATTCCATATAAATAACCAAGCCATTCTATTCATCTCTTTAATCATTGCAGGTGCTCTTGGAGTGTTGACAAGGCAGACGAATATTGTATGGGTCTTCTGGCATGCACTGATGAAGGCTTGGAATATCTGCGGAGATGACACGATCTCAGCTCTAACGTCACTCAAACTTCCAGCACGAGAATCGATTTACAAAAGTATAGTTAACATCGGAGACAGCATTACCAGGGCAGAGATTTCAGCTATCTTGCCAGGGACGCTTGTAGTGAACATTAAAGCCATTTGTCGCCAATGTTTCATGTATATTGTGATAGGCGTATGTTTCATCCTTTTCGTAATTTTGAACGACGGGATTGTGATTGGAGATCGTAAGAATCACGTTGTTTGCTTGAATCCAGCTCAGTTTCTTTACTTTAGCCTCTACACGTGCTTCTTTCTCTTCCCGATCATGACCTCCAGACTTGGCTCCACATTGGACCTTATGAAATCTCAAGTGGGATTAACTTGCTTAGGAACAACAGGCGCTCTTGCTGTGGTTCATTGGAAAACCATCATGCACTGGTACTTGTTGACGGACAATAGGCATTACATTCACTATTTTGGCAGTGCACTCTACATTTGGTATCCGACTCTCAAATACGCTTTGGTTCCGCTCTACGTCATTTCTTGGTTCTGGATATTTAATAACTTGGAGATGCGTAACACTATGAAAGCATGTTTGATCTTTGCCATTGGAATTAGTGTTGTACCCCAACTTCTGATGGAATTTCGCTACTTTGTACCTGGGTTTATTTATATCCGCCTTAATCTTAATGTGTTTGACTGGAAGGATCTCATTGGAGAATTCATTCTGTACGCAGTCATCAATTATTTAACATTCTATCAATTCTTGTACCAACCATGGGAAACTGCGTCAGGAGTTCAGAGAATAATGTGGTGATAACATTCATTTGATTTAATTTAATTACATTTAACTTAATTTATTCATAATAACTCTGTCAATTCTAATTACGAATTTTCTATCTTCTTTTTGCAT